>JAWQUT010000339.1:99721-131187 GCA_033807755.1 Ellobium chinense
GGGGGGGGGGGGTGTCTACCAGAGTGTTATAGAAACACAAAGTTTAATTATTAGAATAGCCTCCTTGACCTTGCAGGCACTTTGTATTTCAGTGAATAAAAGCTCAGCAGTATTGAGTGCCTTATGCTCAAGAGTCAATAGAAAAGCCACATAGCACAAGACATCCCATTTCTTCTAGGTAGTGGAAAAGCTAGTGAAAGGAGGACCATGTTTTTCATAACTTCTAGCAGTAAAGTTGGGGATGTAGCAAATAAAATATTTTGGTGTGCTTGTATCTCTGTGGTTTTCTATTAAATCTAGGCATACAACTTTTCCCGGAAACATTTTCTTTTAATATCTATTACCGCGAAATCTAAAGACTCATACTCATGTACTGAAGAAATGCTTAAGGTTTTTAGACTGATATTTGGAAAGAGATTTCATATAGTAGTTTTCACTTGTTAACTTCCCTCCCATTTTATGTACTTCAGACCTTTCTGGAACTTTGATGTTCCAACCAATGGTGTGATTAAAGAGAGGGCACCCAAGCACATGCCCCCACCTCACCCAGATGTAGAAATCTTCCGTTGTTCCCTAGTCATGAAGCTACGACAGATTTATCAAGAACTGTGTCACCAGAGAGAAAGTGAGTACATACATCTCTTAATTCTCTCAGCCTGCACTGGAGTCAGTTCTGCTGAAAGTTTAGAGGCTTTCATTAGGGCAATGAAATGACATTGATACACTGTCTTTAGTAATTTCCCTGCAGCAAATTATCATTGCAGGCACTGCAATTTACCATACCTAAGAGGCTTATTGATTTGCACATGCGCAGATTGTCCAGATGGCTGATTTTTCAGAATAACTGCTTTGATTTGCAACAAGCTGTGTGTGAATAAAGGGAGTCGTTTAAGGATGTTGATGGAGCAGGTGTTAGTCACATGTAAGGGAAAAAAGGTTGATCCTAGACAAAGACAGGCAAAAGTACTTCCAAACTCTTATAGCTTGGGAATTTTTGACTGTTTATTAATTTTTTCCAAGTTCTTATACATTTGTGTTAAATTCAGGGTGTTAACCCACTTGCCAAGAATCTAGATGTTGGTATAGAGATTCAGGCTCTTCTTCCATAGCTCATAGACTGGAGACTATGAATCCACTGTCATTCATAGTGTGGGTATATCACTTCTTTCATGGCCGAGACAGCTTTGTGTTATATACAGGATTTTCTTTACAGACATTGATGCCCCTGTGGACTCATTCAATCGATGGCTGTTGGAGCGGAAGGTGATTGACAAAGGCAAGGACCCGGTGCTGCCATCTGACTGCTCCCCCGAGCTGTCACAGTCCATGGTTCATGAGATTATGAATGATATCCCTATTAAGCTAGTCAAACCCAAATTCTCCGCAGATGCTAGGAAGCAGTTGTTCAGATATGCAGAGGCAGCCAAGAAAATGATTGAGTCAAGGTGAGACAGCATTTTTATGTCACTCATTGTTTCACCCGACAAGAAAGTGACCTTTGCATAAATTTGACTTCAAAGTTCTTCATTGTATAGATCATCCGTTGTGTCATGGAATTAGTTAAAAATATTAGTATATTTTCAATAACTGCTACGTACTATCTGTTTTCTTCTTCCTCACAGTTGGACCCACACTCATTCAGATCAAGCATTGTCTGGCTTCACATTTTCTGCAGCAAATGTTTGGATTCATGGTATCTGTTTTCATTGTAAATTTCAGAAAAGCTTCCCCCGAAGGTCGCAAAGTTGTCAAATGGAATGTGGAAGACACTTTCAAATGGTTGCGGAAACGTCACAATGCCTCCTATGATGATTATTTGGTGAGTGATGAGACCGACAACTGTATTAAAAGTTAATGATGTTCCAATCCTGAGGACTTTTGGTTGCTTTCCATTCAATGTCTTTGCATAAAAAATCCTTAAATTGCCAGCCTTGTAACACATAAGCATATGTATACAGGCTGTAACCCTTGTTACACACAACAAATGTAAGCACCTTGTAAGTAATCTATATTATGGGATCAGCATTTCTGTGAACAGGGTGAATTTTAGCATTTTGAAAAAGCCCTGAAAATCTTGTGAATTTGTATGATTCCCTGTGCTGCAAGAGTTCAAGACAAGGATTGAAGACAGGGACATGAATGATTTCAGGTAAATGATTGAAAGTGTCACTCACTAATTGCGATTTCTCACTTGTGCATCAGCAAGAGGAAATCAGATAAGATTATTTTGATCATGTTTATCCACAGGAACGACTTACACATTTAAAACGCCAATGTGAACCACATCTGTATGAGGCAGCTGAAGATTCAGTGAAAGGTATTGTCAGCAAAGTGTACAAGTTGTCCACAGAAAATGTTCAAAAGATTCAGGAGAAAACCTGGGAGGTCTTCAAGGAGCACAATATCTCAGGTGAGACCTTAGGCAGGAATACTAGGAATCTTTAGAGGCTTCACGAAACACTTAGTCTATAGAACAGCTTCTGAAAGGTTAAGAAGAATCCCAGTTGGATTTCCATCCTTTTTGGTTAAAGATGATTTCTCCACAATTCCTGATTCCTGATTTTAAGAGAAACTTGATGCCTTCTCGCAAAGTTGCCATAAGTCAACTTCTCAATGCTTTTGAAACATGAACTTCCCTTTGTATTACATTTCAGACTTCTGAAAGTAAAAATAGCACCAATGCAGAGTGCCCGTGAAAATTTGTAAAAGGTTCCCTCATACAGTATGACTGTATTTCTTCATTTTTCCTTGAAAATTTTGCAAATGTGAGTTGCAGGAATTTTACAGCAAGGCATTGATGTTTCCCTTTATTATAATCATTGTATTTAGTATTTAATTATTTAATTTATTATTGTTGAAATGTTAATGGACATGGTGATAATTCTTAAAACTTGTGTAGCTGTTCTCATCCACCGTAGCTCAGGGCTTCTGTATCCTCAAAATTTTGCACTTTCGTTGTGTTTCTTTACCAGAGGGTAATCCATTACCTGAACCAACCAACCCAAGACTCACATATTGTTATGCAGTCCAGTTGAGCATCCCATCTCCCAAGCTTCCTGTGGTTGAACGGATCATCGAGAATGAGGTGGCTCATCTACGCTACAAGAATGAGACGCTTAAAATGAACCAGGAACATTTCTGGAAAATGGTGAGTCTTTGTTCGCCCAGAAGATTTTAATCAAACATATTTTTTAAAATATATTGTGGAAGTCGCAGTGAGATTGGGAATGCCAAATAGTGCAACCAAGTCATTTGTTGTTAATAGTAATAGTCTTAGTGTCTGGAGGCAGGAAAGTAGGAATTTAAGGATTTTTTCTATTTCATACTATTTTAGCAGGTACTTTCAAAAGTTGTCTTTTGCAGAAGCTTTCTCTGCTAGACTATAGCAAGGACCAACACCATTGTTAGTTTTCATTATCTGGCAGTTTTTCTTTCAATAAAATTCTGCAGAAACAGGCAGATCTTTGCTCATTTTAAGCAATAGCAATAAACTGCAGCTAAAGAAGGAAGCAGTAGGGGCATGAAGGAGCTCTGAAGAAAGAATTGATAGATGTAACCAGTTCACAATGTCAAAACTGTAAAATACTGCTAAATCAGTTGTATAGGAATGTTCAGGTATATGCTACATATAAGGATTTGGTACAATGGATGAATCATTTCCTGCTGTTATGACGAGTTGTAAGTTGTAGCAGGTTTCGCCTGTAATGATTTGTATAAAGAGCTGCCCCAGAAGATCATTCACAAATCTGTTGGGACTCAAGGATAGTAGTCTGCAGTGAACATACTTTGCTTGCATCATTGTTTTGTATGATAATGTCTGAGAGAACTCGACTGCTGAACAGTTGCAGTACTCAGTAGCTCTTTTTGTGTCACTTCAGGAACAACTGTATGGTTTAAATTGCCGAGATGATCCCAGATTTGACAACTTCCTTGCCAGAGTTTGGTGTTTGCTTAAAAGATATCAGGTAAGGCCATTTTGCTATTCGATAAGCATGTTTCTGCCTGTTTTCAGTTGTGAATGATCCAGTTAGTGTGCCCTCTCCTTGTTTGAGCCATAAATGATCTGCTAGATGAAAGTTTTAAGGTTGCCTTTACACTCTGAAGCCTGCTAATGATGTGTGTCTTTTCACTGTTGATTTCATGCTCCCCACAGACCTATTTTGGCAGTTCTCCTAGTGAAGGGAAAGGGAACCAAGCAGCCCTCACCCCAGCCCTGATGGAGTGCCTTCACCGTGTCTTTGGTGTCAGTTTTGAGTGTTTTGCTTCCCCTTTCAACTGCTTTTTCAGACAGTACTGCTCTGCCTTCCCGGACACGGATGGCTTCTTTGGATCAAGAGGGTATGTAGTGATAGACTTTGACTTTTTACTTCCTGTTCTGACTGCTAGCCCTCATGATGCGTAAACAGCATCTTGCATTTATTGCTTTTCAGTCTCAGAGATATGCCTAATTTAGTGATGAGATTAACTATAAGACAAAGTGTTCGCTAACAACACCATCAGGACTGGATGCAATTAAAATGCTTGTATCCTTATGGGCAAATTTTCATTTCTTGCAGAAACAGGACATTTCTTAAGGGTTTCTTTTGGCTGAAAATTTTATTTACTCCCACAAATCTGATGACTGTTTCCTTCAATTGCATTGTCATTTTGTTTTCTGTGGGTTTTGGATGTAAAATTTGCCACGGTTGAAAAGTCAGAAAAACTTGATTATTTTTTGATGAAGAGAATTTCCATCCCCAATTACCGTAGTTTACGTTCATCTTCACATTATTTTTTAGATGTTCATCCAGTTGTATCATTGGACATGACCTTCATTATCGTACCCTACCTTCCCACAGCCCCTTCCTGGACTTCTATCCAACAAGTGGCTCTTTTGAGGCCAACCCACCATTTTCAGATGAGCTGATGGAAGCCATGGTGGATCACATGGAGAGTCTACTGGGAGAAACCACAGAACCTCTGTCATTCATCATCTTCATCCCAGACTGGCGGGACCCCCCCACAGAGGCCTTGATTCGATTGGAGAGCAGCCAGTAAGAAAACTGCCATTGTGGCCTTTTAACTTTGCATTGCCCTGTTTTCTCACACTTCTTCCCTATGACCTCTCTCTTTCTTGATATAAGGTTTGTGTGAGTATTGTGCTTCCTAGTTGTGTTCAAGGACTTTTCCTTTTGAGAGACTAGGTGGCGTAGAATTGTGCTTGTCTCTCAAGAGAAATTCAGGTTCTGAGGTGAAATTTCTGTTTTTTTGGATTGGGCTCATGGGCATTAAATTTAGGGTCATTAACGTAAGTCCCTACTTCATCCTTAATGTAGCATTAACTCTACTTTTCTTCTTCACAGGTTCAAAAGAAAACAGTTTGTGTGTCCTCCATTTGAACATGAATACCGTCATGGGTTTCAGCATTTACCTCTTGCAAAGTAAGTGGTCTCAGCGTTGCAAGCTTTCAGTGGCCTCAGTCTTCAAATGATGTTATATCTGTAGTTTAGTCATGATGTTGTTAATATTTCAGATATAGTCTTCTTTTGCTATCTTTGTTTCAAAGTCTTTTCAAGTGTGACCATTATGTTATCTGTATTATTAGCATTATTTCATCTGTAGTCTTAACATGATGTTATAAATGATTCATCTTAGTCGTCCCATATCACTATTTCATCTGTAGTCCTCACACATGATGTTGTTATTATTTCATCATACTCTTTGCCTGATCTTAGCATTGATTTATCCATGTTCACATATTTGGTAATCAACAGAAGTGAAATGAGCTCCAAGGCAGGGTTCGGAACACTCGTAGTTTTCCTCCAGAATGATGCAGGCTTTGCACGGTGGACCCCAACCACAGACAAAATTAAAGAACTCATTCTTGCTGCTAAACCTAAGGATCCAATCAGCAACCCATCATCACCGTCCTGAGAGTAGCTGAGAGCCAGGGGGTTGTGGCAGCAACAGGTGGGTAAGAGTTCAAAAGTGGAAGCAAAGATATGATAGTAAAGTACATCATAGTGTTTTCCCCTTGAGAGAGCTTAGGATTATAGGTTGTGCCAATGCACATGAACCCACACAAAAAGTTCCCTGAAACTTGGTATCAGATTAAAAGTAAAGTTTTATTTTGAGCAGAGAGGGCATTCAAGCCAGGATTTTCTTTTGAAATAAGTTAACTGAGATTTTGGATAAAGAGCTATCATGTAAGTGAGTCCTACTGTATTCCAGAATAATTTTTGGATAAAAAGCTGTCTTGTAAGTGAGTCCTACTGTATTCCAGAATACTTTTGGATAAAGAGCTGTCTTGTAAGTGAGTCCTACTGTATTCCAGAATAATTTTGGATAAAAAGCTGTCTTGTAAGTGAGTCCTACTGTATTTCAGAATAATTTTGGATAAAGAGCTGTCATGTTAGTGAGTCCTATTGTATTCCAGAATAATTCTAGTTTTGTATAGTGAGTTTTCATAACAAACCTGATAAAAACTTTTCAGTTGCTCTCTGCTTTCTTGAGGAACCTGGGAGGTACTATGGCAGAGCAGAAAAAAAGTCACCCCATGTGATTTCAACACATGCCATATCCACAGCTCGCCTATTCCGTTCTGATGTAACCTAATGATTCTGCACATAATGTCACCAATTTTCAACTTTTTAAGACACACTGACTTTCCTTCTTTCCTCAGCCTTGTCACTATATCTCAGGCACAAGAATCAGCTCACCATGAAATCCAAACAAAAGACAGAGCTAGGCAGAGGCCTGGGGAACTGAATATCAAATGTGATGCTGGCATCAGTCCTTTGTCACAATTCCCACTGACACAGAACAGGTCAAGCTCAGAGGAGGACCAGAATCTTCTTGCATCTCATTTACAATGGGTTGGGTAGGATGAAGTGCAGGGATGTTAACAGAGAGTTAGATGCTCCATAACTGCTGTAAAATAGACAGACACCACTTCTTTAGTGTCATGAAATGGACTAATTAGGGCAGTTTTAATAAGGCATATTTCTAATCCATAAAGTGTGGGTCAAGAGATAATTATTCTTCTATTTACCCAATAAAGTTAGAAATCAAAATAACAGATCTAACATCTTGGAGATGTCACATTGTGCTTCATGCTATAAAAGCAAAATCTAATAGATAAGGTTTTATCAGGATTGTAAATAAATTTTAATAATGCAGATGTAGATTGAGCATTCAGTAGCTCAGTGAGACTGTGAGGCTGGCTGTCTCAAATAATCAAACAAATCAACCATACTCCTTATTAATGCGACACAAATAAGACATGCCTGTAGCTAGCATAGGCAATTCTTTTCTTTGGACCACATTGGTGGCCATGGGCACATTGCATTGTCAGCCATTTAAAATTCAGGTGAAGCATTTTAAGAAATCTGCTTTGAATGCCATTGTAGATAGCCAGTTTGCTCTTAGGTATTTTTCTTGTACTTATCCTAATATTAATCAGAGAATAGAAGATCCCTGTCAGCCAGCTCTCAAGTCTGGAAATGGCCTCTAGACGAATGTTGTTGTCTACTTTTGGAGGATAATAAGGCATGCCTACCCCAGTCAGTGTAACCACCTTGGCAAATGTTGTCCTTGCACTTACATGAAGAGATATACGCTGTTTCTCATGGTCCATCAAGTCCATGAGCAGCAGGGGCAAAAATGGGACATTAATCAGCCTACATCAATCAACCTAAGATCTCATATTACCTGTACAGAAAAATGTCACATTTGTTTGTTTTCACATTCATAATCACGTCAGCCATCACATTTATTATCAAGACAAGTCAACTATCACATTCATTATCATGTCAACCATTACATTCATTATTAAGTCTGCCATTACATTTGATATCAAATATTGCTTTTATTCTCAAAATGACCATAACATTCATTCTCTGACCTGTGGTCTCATTCATTTTCAAGCCAACCATCATATTCATTCTTATTTCAACCATCACATTCATTCTCAAATGAACCATTACATTTATTCTCATGTCAACCACCTTGTTCATTCTCAGGCCAACCATCACAGTCATTTTCATATTGGCCATCACATTCATTCTTATATCAGCCATCACAGTCATTCTCATATCAGCCATCACATTCATTCTCATATCACATTATCAGCCATCACAGTCATTCTTTCTTCAGCCATCACATTCATTATTATATCAGCCATCACATTCATTCTCATATCAGCCATCACATTCATTCTCAAGTCAACCAGCACATAGATTCTCAAATCAATCATCAAATTCTTCATCAAGCAGAACTACCACATTCATCTATTTATCATCACTTCTGCTGTCACTGTCATTTTTATGCCCACACCCATGTAATGCTACCATCTCTTGATTCATCAGATTTTTATTTCATGTTGTTTTAAGTGATTTTCACTCAAGTGAATGTTTGTTTTTATTTTTTTATAACAAAACTTTATACATGTGTATCAGAATTGTATTATATTTTGTAATATATTATGTTTGTTACAAATTTTTTATTGATTTTATTTATGCAAATGTATTCAGTCATGAACTACTGTAACAGAATCTTGCTTGATGAAATCTCCATGAAAGAAACTTAGGAAAAGTAGAAAAGGAAGGAAGGCTACAAATTATTTTAGTAATTTTTCATTTTTTACCCTGATAAAATCAGAAGTTGTGAAAATCCATAATTTGTCTTCAGTTATTCCTTTAAAGTTTAAGATGAAAGATATTTAGTAATACTCTCCAGCTGTTGATTTTGTTCAGTATGGGTCTTTGTGTATATTGGAATATGTCAATAGGTGTAGAATCAACTAAAGTGAATACTTGTAATGCGTAAATGTTAAGACACAGTGGCTGGGTTTTTGGTCAGATACTGGTATATAGCTGATTTTTTTTTTCTTTACATAGCAGCATAAAGATACATTTTGGGAATTATACCTTAATGCCACATTATCAAAAAACACCAATAATATTATGTATCTGTGGTCAGGCCAGAGGTGATTAAATCATGAGCTCAACTGACTTGATTTAAATTCCTTGACAGTGGCTTTGGTGGTTTCGGTATTTGAACATGTTTCAACAAAAACCCTTTTCAGTGGTTTTAGCTAGAATGGCAAGCAAGCGAGACATAATATTTACTACAAGACAATCCTGTCGATTCCTGATTCTTGTACGGACATGGCTTGTAGGCATAGAAGTGAGAATTTAAGTCAAAGATCACTGACATTTGTCAGAGTGTTGTAAGATTAATGGCAGACCCATAGTTCAGATTTGATTCTGGCAAACTGAATAGGGGTGGGTATAAAATAAAGATAGGGAGGTATGAGCAGGGTGATGAGATGCAATTATGCAAATTGACCAGCAGCCAAATCTGTGCAGGATTTTTTAGTCACGGCAGCATGTTCGGCAAATCTGGAAATGGACTGGTATTACAAATATAGTGGACTATGGTTACTCTTGGGTTGAAGAAGGGATGATGTAAATGATTAAATCATAGGATATTGTGCTAGCTGGGTTGAGAAAAGTCTGCCAGTACATTCAAGTCTGATAAAATAACTTGTAAATGTGTTAGATTGTTGGTCATTAATAGGCAGAAAGCTCTGAAAAGAAGTTGGAATTCTTTCTTTGTAGCAGAGTTTAACTCATTCACTACGACGAGCCGACTCATCGGCGCGACGTCTTACACGTCGCTACGACAAGCCGATCAGTCGGCTCTGTGAATTCTCTACAAAATATCATCCAGTCCACCTTTCTAACTAAAATATCCATGTTTACACCGGAAGTTATGTTGATGAAGCGTCACTCGCGGTTGGTTTGATCGAACTGAGGGGGGATGGGACTGGGTAAACGAAATGCTATGGTTGATTCTGACACGACCCTTCTGAAAAATTACGTAAAATTGGAAAAAAAATTCCGTAGCGAATGAGTTAATTTCATATTATGGCCAATGTTAGAAAATTTCTCAGGGAATATTTGCTAGAAACCTTATGGTGGGATGGACAGAAGAGTCTTTGATTGTCCTAAGACCGCATACATAAGCTTAAGTGTTGGTTATTGAAAATTGGAAATATTTGATTGTGTGTTCAACTGCAACATGTATAAAAACTGATATCAAAATACAGTTGGGTTGGTTGGTTCTCAGTCTGTAGCAGTAATTTGTGTGTTTAGCTTCAGAATGGTAGTGCGGTTTCATATTTCTACTACAGGGAGTGATAATCATCCTGCTAAAGACACATTTACCTCTTCATGTTGACTGCTTCTGTATGTCTGATGCACTGTAGTGGTGGAAAATAATGCACAAACCACATGCAGAATGAGCTAACTGTTCTTTTGTATTCTGTTAACATTGATCATTATGCATCCTGATATACGCAATGTTCAGACTTTTATCCTTCTGTTGCTCTGAGTTGCTGTACTTTGTGATCTGTGTGCAATATATATGAATTCTACTGAAAGAAACTGAACTGAGCCTTGTCTAAGGAATAGGTGCCTTCACTGTTTGAATACTCACACTGGTTTGCTGGCGTCATGAAGTCATTGGGAACACATATGCTAGGCCATCGTTGTACTAGGCTGTACCTATTGCGAATAGGCCAATTTTTTTGAAATATAAACGGTCACCACCTATCACAAAGAATTCAATTTGATACAACTTTTGTTACAGACAGGAGTTGCACAGTATAGGGGGTTACATTAAACATTTTGTTGATTCGCTTTTTCATTTTCCATGTATTTTTTGAAAGTTTCATACTGTATGAATCCAGTTTACACTGTACACACATTGTATGTCAGTAACTATAAGTGAGAAGCATGGCAGAAATGCCCATCCTCCCATTACATTAGGCAAATGCATTTTAATCCTTGTAATTTTGTGTGCATCTTACTATTACATGGTGATGGGTTGGTAGCCCATGTTACGATCTTCTCACATTCACAGATATAAAGAATCTATTACATTCTTTTACAGCCTGTTTACGACTTCTAGTCAAAGTCTACATTCACATGTAGGTGCATACCTAATTGAAGTAAAAAATCCACATGGTAAGGAGTAACATCTACTGAAATTTAGATTTTTTTTTTCAATGCAAATGTAAATGGAGTCCATATGAGATGATTTGTAGAAAGTTTAAGAGCTCTCCTGGTCTTCTGATTCTTCTGTTTCAAACTCAGTGTCTTCACATGCCCTTACTGTTTTGGCTAGATGTGTATTGTGGAGCACTTACCATCCACTGACCTATAGAACCATGTACAGGAGGTGGGCAGCAGTGTAGGCCCAAGACTGCTTGCCTCTCCTACTTCTTCCCCATATATATGATTAACACTCACACAACAAGGATGTCTTTGGGTGTCTTTGTTATTTGTATTTATTTATGGGACATATTTCTTCTTCTTCTTCTTTTAGGGTGTCTTTGTTATTTGTATTTATTTATGGGACATATTTCGTCTTCTTCTTATTTTAGGGTGTCTTTGTTATTTGTATTTAATTTGTTTATGGAACATATTTCTTCTTCTTCTTCTTCTTTCGTGTCTAAAATATCACATCACGAGAAGCTTGGACGGAAAGGTGCAGATGGTCTGGAAAGGCATCACAAACAAACAAAAACACAACATCCCACAACCACTTTGACATGGAGCAGATGAACTGGAAAATACAAATGCAGCTTAGTTTAATTATGGATGAAACATATTTACAACATCATGAAGTTCAGTTCACTGTAAAGGTTATCATAAAATTTGTAGTGGAGAGGGTTTCTCCAGGATTCAATAACAGTATTCTAAGTACTTTAAACAAAGAAAATAACATAAGGATAATTATGCCTCACATATACATGTACACTTTTATTTACAGTCACACCTCAATTTTTAAGTACTCATAAATGTATTTTGTTGTTAAGAATGAATTTTACCAGTGTAGATTCATTATTATGCTATCATTTCATATTTTTCAGGGGGACGTTAATATGAAGAATACCTCAATAACAAGAATACTTTTTCCATGTTCCAAGGATGTACTGGCTGTACTGTATTGTATAATATGTTTGAGGAAATACAGTGTACAAATATAAAGCTCAGTGTTAGTTTTAACAATTTGATTTAAAAACGTCAGAATATATTTCTTAACTCATTCTTTAATGAAAGTGCACGTATTGAGCTGGAGGGACACTTCAAATTATCCGAAATGATATTGGGGGGATTCATTTGAAAAGCTTTGTCCTGCTAGGCAGTGCTTTTTTCATGTCATATGAATGAGGAAAACATTCTTCCCTTGTCATATATTTGAGGGGGAATTTGTACATTTTTACGGGATTTTAGTTTGTTTTTTTTCAAGTACGGTAGAGCAAACTTTGGAGCACAGGAAAGGGGAAAGTGGTGCGCGTTCATTGTATTTTATTGAGGGGATGGAGGGACTGAAAGTTTAGAAGCGAATCATGTGATTGTGAGGCCTGAAGAAAACATTACCAAAATATAGGACTGCTCAAATGAGGAGCTTGTTGCTTGCTTATAGGATGGTGATTTCAGATGTCAGAGAAGGTACCTATTCCCCTGATGAGGTTTAGATGTAATTTTATATTGTACAGTGATTGGTGTGTCAATATGGGACATTTACTTCAGTTGGAAGAGAATGTCCCACTTCGGTGTGCTCTGATTATGTATCTCGATAGATTGATATTGATTTGTGAGATGGCTTTTGGGCTATTGAACATTCATTCCTCAAAAGTTTTTGGGGCTTAGATGTGCTCAGTTTATTCATGATGCAGTGAAAATGTGAATCAGTGAAACAAAGTAACAGAGCATAAGACTTGGTTAGAGAAAACTGATTCTGAAAATGTGTGCTCGAAGATCTCATGTTCAGCTCAATTCCTTGCAGCAATGTTCCCCTAATTGACAATTTGAATTAGTTAAAAAAAAACAAAAAACTTTGCAATGTTTCATAATATAACTTCCCCTTCTCCACCATGTATTTTAATATTTCAGACCTCAACAGTTAAAAAATAGCAGCAGTGCAACATTCCTATTAATTTAACAGTGTGTAATAAAAAATGCAAGATTTTGTTTGTGTGTTTTTGGCATAAAATTTCACAAATGAGAATTACAAGGATGTTGCTGCCAAGGAGTTGAACTGTAGTAAGCTTCACAATGACCTAATTTTAGTGAAATCCTGTGGTCCGTTGAAATTTGACTGAAGTTGACTGCCTTGTCCTGGTAATTGGTAATCATTGGTTTGCTTTCATGAATAAATATGAGGTAGTCAAAATTCACAGAACGCTGAACCAAGATACTGACTTTATCACTAATGCCAGTTTGGATTAGCCTTTAGAAGCAGTTTGAGCCCCAAAATGTTTATTTATTTTATAATATACCTGTCCCAAGAAAGAAAAACAGAAAAACAGTGAGCTCTGAGATTCACATAGAAATTACTTTATTCCATTTTGGTGTCATCTCTAAAAGGGACACAGAAACCTAACTGTAGTCATCTCTCACACTTGAATGTCGTTATCCTATTCTGATCCAATCTTGTTTTCACATTTTCTTCCTAACAAGCAATGTTTCAAGAACGAGAGGCAGCAGAGGGAAGCAGATGGTGAATTTGTTGACCTGTATATAAAGTTTATCAGATTTGCACTTGGATTGTATTTTCTTATGCTCTGATAATTTAACCATAACACTGTTCCTGTGGGTTGTCTAGAATTTGCACTTTTTGTGACTTTTTAATGAAATGTTCATCCCATGAGATACTGTATGATGTGAATGTGCTGTACATAACATAAAAGTGATAGGTGTGTGGGGAGGAAGTTGTTACTGAGTTGTGAGTGGATGAGGGTATAAGCATGAGGTATGTATTATGAAAAGTGTTAAATGGAGACCTGTGAGTTATGTACAGTGGAATCCATTTGTAATGGCCATGGTCACAAAGAAAACCCGGTTTTACCATCAGAATTGAAGAGTGTGTTTCCAAAAATCAGTATGTGGTCTCTGAATATTTTTGAAATAGAGGAAAATAACACTAAAATAATTGCTCTTCACACTTATTTTTACTGTTAATTGACGTAAAATTTGAAGGAGTGCAGATTTTGAGCTCAAGTAGGTTTTGAACGAATCAACACAGAAATGCATGTTTGAATACACCACCAACTCATTTTTCAACAAAAGTGCATTTACTGTGTTTTGGAAAAACACTCTTTAATTCTAAATTCATTTTGCCCGCATAAATGTTATTAAAAAAGCATTATTGCAACAGACCTGGAAGAGCAAAAAACCAGCTGTTGCAGCATAACCACCTCACCAATAGTTGAGTTTTCGCATGGTTTGGAAGTTAATGCATCCATGAAACCAAATTGAAATAATCATTTATTTTCGACTTGTGCTTTGACTTCACAGTAAACAATCGTTGGGTTCAGAGCTGTTATCTACAGCAGGCCTTGCGTAATGTTTTACCCAGAATGTCATATTTCAGTGGCGATTGCTTGTTCATGTAATTACAGTATTACACACAGATCATCTAGTGCCACAATGAAGCGATGTTGCTTGTTAGTGACTTGACATATTAGCCAAAATTCAGCAGCAAACAAATGCAATCTAGATTAAAGAATGAAACAACGGCAGAAAAAATTAATCTGCATCTTGGCCTTCTCTTTACTGATGAATATTTCAAAGCCCTGGTCTTTCTGTCCATATATTCCAAATCTGAGCTTTCTATTTATTGATGAAATTTGAAAGCCCTGATCTTTTTGTGTAGATATCCCAAATCTCAGCAAGATGCTATTTGCCAATTAGTGTCAGATGCTAGTCTAGTCAGGCATAGCAGACCATATAATTCTGACCACAACAAACAAGTGCAAATCAGGCTCACCCGTCAACTTTTTTACAAGGCACCCCTTTGTCTTTAACCCCTTGACTGCGCTTTTGACGTTGGCTGTACATCATGAAATCTGTGGCGGTCCATTGCACTGCTGACGTACGCCATACATCATGCTAAATCACAGTTTTGTTTTGCCTATATTTGGACACAATCACACTTTTGAACAATGAGATTTAGTTCCCCTGAAAGCCAGTTGTTTCTGTTTTTAGGGAATGATGACATGAGGGGGAAATGCTTGTAGCAGCGAAGGGTTTAAGTAGAAAAAGGAGGCCAGTGGTATGTAAGGGGATCATATTTCTTGTCTAATTACAATTCGGAAACAACAGCGCACTGTTATAATGGCCAGATATTAAAATCTCATCTGCCGCATTATAACTAAGTTATTTTGGACTGTATATGGTTTGTCTTAGAGTTAATGTTGAGAGCTAAAGACCTGTCTGTGATGGGGAAGTAGTGGTTCAGAGGCTTTGCAGTGACAAACCCGGCCATGTTATCTATGCGCACCAAACGTTTACCGTTATTTTTAATATATGCTGACATGCAAGACTAATACAGAGAAAATTCCCGATTTTTTTCAGAAGAATATTTTGACATTGTAGAGAATGATGAAATAAAGAAACATTATGGCATTGACGAAATCCTAACTGCCAAGACACTTACACACTGGCAAGAATGTAAAAAAAAAATGTAACCAACCAAAACTAACCTTGTTTGTTCTTATTTCGACAAAAAATTACACAAACTATGGTCGATAATGCTTGATTTCGGCAGTTTTGACAAGGTGCACATTTGTACATTTCTTGGCATTAAACATCACCCCAGTTCCCCTTTCCTAATCAAATTGCACTATCATCCTGACCCATTTTATGATTGAAGTTTAAAATTGCATTATCTTTTGCTGCTACATTTGTCAATTTGTCATGTTTTTGAAATTGAATCAAATGGCTTCTGAATATTTTCACATACTGTATTACAATAAAATTTCTACACTCATTGCTGCATTAGATAGAGGGCCTAGTTGTTCTTAGCAAACTGTGGTAATTGATTCTCTAAACTATGACAACTGTAGTGATTTCTGCAGATTCCACATATTTTATGCCATCTCTTACACAGGCTCGTTGACATCATAATATTTTCTGCTTGGCTTGGATATTATGGTCTGTAAACTTTTGGACATAGAATGAATGATTGATTGATTGAGTTCATAAGGCCTTATTTTGACAACATATTTTAATGGTAGCTTATGTATTTTGTTACATGTAATATGAATTATTAAGATTTGATGGCTTAATTTATAGTGCATTATTATTTGAAATGTTTCAGAGGAATACAGGGTGTTATCCATATGGATATTATAGCATAGGTTTGTGTGAAATGGAAACAGAATATTAATACTACCAGTTCGACAGGGTTACCACAGACCTGGGAGTCAGGAAAAAGAAGAATGGAAAATTGACACTGGGATTTTCAGGTCTGGAAAAAGCGAAAAAAAAATTGCCAGATGTTATGGAAATACTTAATATTATATTATATGTTATTAATACTTTTTAAACATTGGACAGGCTGTTTTTATAGAACTACTCTACTTTCATTTGACCACAGTGAAAAACTTGCCCTACCGCTGCATAAATTCCACATAATAAATACTGTCTTATGGTGGTTTTAAGGTTTAGTCTATGCGTTTATCATGATGAAAATATGGAAGTTCTGAACAAAAACTTTTAACATTCTGAGGCAATCCTGAACTTGAAAGTGGAAATTTATCCTTGGAAGGAGCTTATGAATGAAGTGCGATGCTGGCTCTTGTGTAGGTTAACTGATATTTTATGGTGGTAGTGGTCATGCCTGAATTCTTGAGGTGCTGATCCTATGTGTTCTGATGTGAGAGGGTCTTGTCATGTCACCCAAGTTGCTCCTTTACATGCTTATGAGTAAATCTCATTTTGTACTCAAATCAACTGAATGCAACATGAAATTAATTTGACATAGCCTTGATTTATCTTGGTTATCTTATATGGCTTTGTTGTTATTGATTTTAAGGGCAGAAAATGTCGTCCAGTGAGTTAGTTAAATACTATACGGTTCATGTTGATCAATAACATCATATTCTTCATGCATTAAAGTTAGAGACAAACAGGTGCAGCCTTTTTATTGGCATACAGATTGCCCATATAATTATAATATGCTTAAATTTTTAATCTCACACATTGACTCCGGATACCTGAATCAAAGCCAGCCTTACCCTTTGAATGCTGGCTTAAATTTTGTTCTGTTTTGCGAAACCACATACTTAAATTGTGAGAATTTTGAAATATTTTGCATATTTTAAAATACATTTTCTATGATTTTTTTTTAACATGAAGAAGCTATGAAACCATAGATATTCTGAAAGAAGATAGGCCAGAGTGTATCATGCCAGGTTTTCCCACAATGGTTGCCAAATCATTGACCAGATCTGACCATCTTAATGATTCATAGCGCTCTACCATGACACCACTGTCATGGCTTATCATTTTCAAAATGTTAAACTCAGCTCAAGCTATTACCAGACCGGAGTTGTGGAATATGATGTTATCTATCAACATGAACAACATGAAGGAAGGGAGGGAGGGAGGGATTGTCCATAATCTCATGTCATTGCAGTGTAAATATTTGACACATGAATAAAAGGTCATATTTATCCATTTTTCATAGCTACTCTCCGAGTTTGTGTAATTGGTTCATGAATGCAAGTGACTGAATGAAAAATTTTTGAAGTGAATAGCATACCACAAAAGACATATGTTTATGTCGTGGCATCTCAGTGATTAATTTATAAATGATGACACCAAAAAAAGTATACTGTAACTATTATTGAGATGTTCTTGTTATCAAGATCCTCCTGAGTTATAAACTGATACAAAAATAACGAAACCATGCATGTGAAATTCATCTGTATTACTATTATGAGGGACACTTTCTACGAGTACTGAAAATACTGTAGATAGATAGTGTGGTTCTCCGGGGATTTTTAAAAATTCTGGCAACTTCAGGCATCCAGGAAACGTTCTGTAGTATGTGTTTAATTAAAGATATACAGAACTCACTTGACATGACAATGCTTTACCTGAAATCTCGGTTGAAGAAAATCCCTATTCCAAGGCCCTCTTTATTCATTGTAAACTTTTACATTTAATCTGATACAGAATTTCAGAGAACCTTTCATAATGATGAGCCAGAGAAAAAGGAAAAATGTGCTGCCTTCAAAGTAAAAACTCCCTACCCTTGTCCCCTGGTGGTCTGGTGCATGAAGATTAGGTCAGGTGCATAATGAATACAGTATTGCATCAATCAAAGGTGATGACAACATAATTATGCTGATCCCTGATGATATAATTAGTCAAGGCCATCGAAGCCATCGCCTTGAAATTTATGCTGTCTGACATTTCCCCTTATAAATAATGTAGACTAAATGGATAAACACAAACCTCATTTAACCTGCAATGATTTGGCTAGTCCCTTAAATTTCGTGTTAACAGAGTTCTACTTTACTTCTAGTTCTATGCTCAAGTGTCTTCTCCGAAAGGATCCCCAACAGTACAACATTCTACAGAAATTATCTGATCTATTTAGTATTCACAGAAAATGTCAGACTCACAATGTCAAATTTAAAACCCATAACATGAAAAAGGGACAGAACTGATTCAAGAATGCTGTGGTTTTGAAAAACTTAACGGAGAGATTCCCATAATAATGTGTAATATTTAAATCACTAAACTAAATGCGAATACAGTGGATGCTGATCCATGTGGGGTGCAGAGGCAAGAATTTCTTGTGCTCTTCGCCTTTTTTGTTTGGCCTGGCCCCTGAAGACACACAACAAGAGGCAATATTCTTTCCAATCTGTCTGATACTGCACTGTTCGTTCTTGCTTCCTACATCTCACCAATCCCTTTTATCTATAAAGCTGCCCCAAGACTAAAGCACGTACAGTATATATATTTCAGTCACAGCATGATACATTAAATGATTAATCAGTGAATTATGAAGAGTGGGCTGTTTTTGAGAAACTACATGAAACACCTTTAGTATTGAGCATTAGTCCTTCTTGCCTTGGCAGAATTGGAGAGATCTGTGTTTGAAAGTCAGAGGAATAACCACTGTATGTCCACAGCATTGTCTTCATAGGATTCCCAACATAAACAATACTAAATTACCATAGCCACTTAACAACAACTACTACAAAACATTCATGATATAAAAATATTGTGAGAAAGGTGTGATACATGTTTATTATCTTACCAACAGGAAATTTTGTTGCTAAATTACAAAAAAAAAAATAATGCAAGCAAATGAATTATGAATACAATCAATAACCTTCAATTTTTCCAGTAGATTCAGGACCCAGATTTCAGGTCATAAAAATGTAACACATTTCTGCTAGTAACACTAACAGTATTCCAGTTATGTCATTTATCTATGTCATTTATATTAAGACATCAGTGGCATTATGAACTGTCCTCAGTGTCTTGTAGATCAAGTTAATACAGCAATCTTATGACTGGCATGTGCATGGATGAACTGACAACTATCTAGTTCTAGATAGCACAGAGCTTTTTTTAGTAAATTATCTTGCCTTGGGTTCTGTAAATCAGGCGTGAGAGTTGCTTGCCCAAGACTAATCTTTACTGCAAATGAGAGAAAGACTATGGTTTAAAAGTTTAATCCCAAAAAGGGACTAGGAATGGATTTATACACACTTCATGTTTTCTGATCAATGTTGGTTGCATTTCGTAATACAGTATAAGGTTACAAAAGACAATGTCAGAACTTACAAAATGCTTCATAATGTATTGCTATTTTCATATTCAGTGTTTTCAGATAATAAACATTTGTGAGCATATACAGTCGAGCACGGAAAACTCGAATTTCTCCAGGATCGAAAAAAGTGTTCGAGATTTCCGTAATTCGAGATTCCCGTGACGGCAATATTTTCACAATTACCATCGACTAGAGGGACTGGTAAGGGGAGATAACCACACGACACTAATCTGCTCTGATCTTAACATAATTAGAATTACCACCCTTCCCTGTTTCCGACGTTCCATATAAAATTATGACAAACAAACTGAATTTAATGAACAGAAGACGAAAATCACCTGATTTCGTCAGAGTAGATCGAACTTCGGTGCATAAGTGTAATCCTGATGTGTTAGACGTTATTCGAGGAAAAGAAAGAAATTAGGAGCGGCACTATTGCCAGTCTGCTATTACCTATCGCCCCGCCACGTCACTCTATGCGCATCGCGTCATGTTCGACGCAATAAAATTTATCGCAGCGTGTGTTGACCTAGTCCACCACCCGCCAGGTCGCTCTGCATGCTCAATCACTACACCACCCCCCTCCCGCTGATTCAATAGAGCCACACGAAACATTGTCTTGATCCCTTGCCCATTACCACGGCACTCCCGCACACCTTTCCCTTATCACTAACACTGGGACGAGCAACGCCAGACAAAGAAAGGCTTTATCGGTCATTTCGCCGCTTTGAGATCAGGTAGATGATGATGAAATCGTTCGAGAAATGCGTGTTGAGAGTTCGAGAAAATCGTGTTAACAATACAAAGAAAATAGAGGCATTTAAAAGGGGCCGATAACAGCGTTCGACATTTCCGTGAATTCGAGATTAGTGTGTTCGAGTTTTCTGTGCTCGACTGTATAATCATTTGATTAACAGGGGCGGTAGTGTGTCTGGTTTTGTTTACTCCAGATAACATTCTCTGCCCTTCTTCACCTTCTTTCCCCCCCCCCCCCCCCCCNCCCCTTTTCCCCCAGTCTAAGCCAGACACATAAGAATATGCAATGGAAGTTTACTTAACACCAAAACCAGGACATTTTACCAAAAGATTCCCCATGGAAATTCCTCTTCAATGATTGCAAACCTACCTACCAATGAAAGTAAAATCAGTGACAATTTCATTTTAGCCAGGTGGTTATTCGCCCTTTATTTTTATTCCAATGCGTAAGTTGTGGTTATCTTGTGATCTTTGCCACCTACACATGCTATTCTCCTACAAAATGTCATGAAAGAATGTGCTTCCCTTCTACACGGCTTGAAAGTGAACAAGTACTCCTTTTGATCCAAAACAGACTGATGAGGTACTCCAACTGTATGACACTTGAGCTTTGAATTTAACTGATTTTCACTGGAGTAACATTATTCAGAGATTATATCATTTAAATCATAAATGACAGTATTTCTATTTTCATTTTACTGGTTGCTGATTTTCTGCAATTCATTCTTTCCCTCAGCATCTTCATCATCCCTACTATCACTACTACAACTACTATCATCATTATCATCTTCATTATCACTATCATCTTCATCACAGTCTCCATCACTGCTATCATCATCATCATCATCACTATCAATGTCTTCAGCTTCTGCAATCTTCACAACATCAGACAATGCATTTGCCAGCTTGTCCATCTCTTTTCCATCCTGGTGGCTACTGTCCTCCTCATCAGAATGTTCTTCCATCAACTTCCTGGCATCAGCTTCCATCTCATCTAAACGCAGGTCCATGTCTGCCTTTGAAATCTTCAGTTCTTCCAAAGCTTTTGCTATGGACTCTATCTTTTTGGAATCTGCACTTTGAATCCAAACGCAATAGTCAGTAATATACAAGTCATTCAAGGGATATCGTGTCTCACTCACGGCCAGCACAGAATGAATATCCAACAAACACTTTAAAATCTGAGATTTTCCAACCTGGAAGATGAGTTTGACATCAGAAAGAACTTTCTGGAAGAGTTCCCAGTTGCGATAGAGTGGGAATGTAAAAGATCGACGTCCGCAGCTGACAAGAACATCTTTAACAGTCTCAAAAGAGTCCAGCCATGACAATGTGGCACTGAGTTTGCAGATTGTCCAGTCGGACTCTACACTGGGCTCTCCTTGTGTGAAGCGGAAATTGTATGCATAGGCAAACATGAGGTCAACAAGGCCCAAATAAGTTGCTCTTACTTCAGTGTCTCCAGTAATATACTCTCTGCGGGGTAACTGGAGCAGCTTTTCATTTTCTTTTTCAGTAAACATTGTGTTATCCCCTACTTTGCCTGTAAGCTCAACAAAATCTGGCGAAATCACTCCCTGGATAAGTTCATCATCAAACAGATCTGCCAGGTAATGCTCACAATTAAAGTAGTCCTTTTCCTGTTGCTCTCGCTGTAACCTCCGTTGATGTGAAGGTACATGATCAGGATCTTTCAAATCTATAAGCTCTGGGTGTCCTACCAGCAAGTCACTTAAAATATTTGATTTTCTATTTGCAAACCCATATTTTGGGCCTTGTAAACCAAGAAGATTGTCTGTCTCTTTCACTTTTTGTTCAATAAACCAGTCAAATTCTGAATCTTCCTCACTGCCATTTTGTCCGCAGCCACCACCTTCATCCCCACTACCGATAACTTCAATGTCTGTATGATGATGAGCAGGCTTCTTTGGAGTGAGCAGTTTGGTAAGCATATCCAGCCCTCTGAACTCTTCTCCCTTCGTTGCTTTGGCGATACGCACCGTAAGCTTACCACTTTCTGCATCATACTGCGATGTTGACAGCTGATCGTCATGAATTCTGCCAGGGAGGTGCAGGCGCAGATAATAGGGTTGAGAGAAGAAGTAGAATTCATCATCATTAATGTAGCACTCTGACTCCGATAACTTTATATAAGGAGCATTTATGTTGATATAAACAAAGTCTGCATCCTGGGATAACGAAAACTTCGGTGTCAACATTGTGCTAGCAATCAGATTACGAGCCTTGAGATCACACTATACTGGAAGCTGCCATGTTGTTTTATTAAAAAGTGGCTGGGAACATGGCAGAAAAAACGAAAAAGGCTAAGTTAGAAATAACCTTATCTATTATGCACATATATTTTAGATGAAATTTATCAGAGTGTACAGCAGTATCGCTCAGAATTTCTGATCTAATACTAGCCTTCATATATTTTAGTAGATTTAGGTCTACAAGTCAAGTTGACCCATTACATTATTACAGCTATTGTTATCAGTGTTTTAAATTATTAATCATTAGCGATATAAAAAATACCCAATCCTCTTCTGTTTAAATGCCAACTCATTTTTTATGGTACGGGCTAAGATTAGCACTTTAATGGATGCATAATTATTTTTTTTTACGTGGGCTGATATATAAGTCCAAGTTTTTGCTTCGCAAAGTGAATCTAATACCGGAACGTAACCTTCATTCTCCAATGTCTTGACAAATATTAAAACAAAACTTAGTCAAATACAAACACATATAAGACAAGTTCCAGCACTGGAATAAATGACCGCAATCAATATCACATCAGCAGTTATTGTATGCAATATCACCGTCTTAGCTTTAGCTAACCATCGGAGAAACAGTCGAAGTTAACATGATAGAGACAGATAACTAGACTGACCTACCTGAAACTTTCTGCTAGCCATGGCTAAGGTAGAAAACCGAATTGTTGCTTGTTGACGGCATTTGTACTCGGAGATTGGTTTACAGGAGCTGGGATTTATATCCCACTACAACTCTTTTTGGTTGTGTAATGCGGGCTGTATCGAAGATAGAAGTTGGATGAGTTCTAGGATATTTATGTGAGTGCAGCCTGCATCAGCTGGTCTCAAAAGTCGCCCAAAGCCAAAACGAATCACAAAATGTATTCGGGATTGATCATTTCACAAATGTCAGTAACGAGTTATTGATGAGATGTAGCCACTCCGATCTTCCTGTTGTTCTGCATTATAAGCTAGTCTAGGTCTAGACTAGTCGAATTTGGACAACAAAGTCTTGAAGTTACTGCACATTCACTGATTCAGGAAAGTAAATCCATCAGTGTTTTTGGAATTCCCATCGAAGAGACTTCGACTCCATTGTCTCCATCTTCATTAAATGAATGACTATTAGATTATCATTATTTCTGGATGCTTTCCCCAAGAATTCAGCACCCTGACCACTGGCCAACTTCAGTACCAGTCTTGACACCTAAGTCTGTAAGTCATCACTGACTTCTTGCAGCCAACTGCAGATGATTGATAGTGATAGTGTTGCATCAGTAATAATTAGTAAATTAAGGTTATTAAACAGGAGGAACTGATTGATCTAGTCAAGTCATAAATACTGCCATGAGCAAAAATCAAAGTTCAGCATCTCCAGGCTCGGGGACAGGGAGTTTGCGTGGAGATGTCTCATTCATCAGGGCAACACATGGCACAGGACCAACTGCAGCAAATATCCCTACCTCACACCCGAATGTAGAGAAATCGCCTACGCAGCATTTGAATCAAACCTCTCCACATCCTCCCAGAATGAATCAAGATTTATCACTTCAGCCACATATTTACCATCAACAACATCATCCTCACTCACGCCAACAATCTCAGCAACAGCGTCAGCAACTGTCACAGGTGCAACAGTATCTTCCGGAACATATGGAGACACAGCATTTTATGTTGAAGCAACCACATGGTGCGGGGGGTGCCAGTGGAGACTCTGTTGGCAGAATTCCCTCACACACTGGAGTTGAAGGATGGAGTGAGAGGGAGGAGGCCCTTGCTGCAGAGCTGGAGGAAGCCAAAATCAGGGTAGCTCAGATGGAGAAGACCATGCGCTGGTGGTCAGACTGCACATCCAATTGGCGGGAGAAGTGGAACAAAGCTCGGAATGAACGCAACAAGGCTAGGGAAGAGAACAGAATGCTCAGGGCTAAGTTGGAGGCTGTTGCCAAGGAACTGTCTCGGTTGAAGAGGGAGAGGAAAGAGTCAAATGTTGAGAAAGAAAAGAGTGGTGAAGAAAATGACTCTGTTGGGACCAGCAAATCTCAAGAGAAGCTTGAGCTTTCGGAGAAAGAAAAGACAGTGTTAGCAGGTGCTAATGAAAAGGAATTTGGGAGTTTAGATGATCTAAGTGAGACATCCTCCTCTGTGTCTAAACCTGCTCGAGATCAGCATGATGAGAAGGATGTGGATGACAC
This sequence comes from Ellobium chinense, assembly GCA_033807755.1. Lineage (NCBI taxonomy): Eukaryota > Metazoa > Mollusca > Gastropoda > Ellobiida > Ellobiidae > Ellobium > Ellobium chinense. The sequence goes on from JAWQUT010000339.1 coordinate 124,554, forward strand.
AGAAATCTCTGATGTACAGGACAGATCTTTATCAGGGGAAAGTGTTGCAGCAGTACCAGAGATGTCAGAGAAAGTTGTGCACCTTCAGGAAAAGTTGTCTCGGTTGGAGGAAGAACTTGCTCAAGTACGTTTCCCCTATATTATAACATATTAGTTAATTGTTGAGTTTAAAGTTTAAAGATTTTATTGCATTGATGATATTTTAAAAAGTTATTTAGTGTGGGCTATGTATCAGAATCTTTGTGGCAAGATATTGTTGATCTCCAGTTACTAGTCTGAAAGTCCCAAAGCTTTGGCACACCTTTATGTCATTAGGATTTGTATTAAATAATTTTCCTGTTTTTCTCGGTGAATTGAGTTGGATGCAAAATATATCCTGGTAATGTCTCCAAATAAGCCATGTTTTATTGCTGGTGGTGAGGTTAGGGATATTGGAAAGGGTACTATTTGTCCAGTCTGGGTGGGGCAGACTATATTTATGTGTGTGGCTGGCTGTAGTGTATATCTTTGTGTGTGCATATCTCTGTGAGTTAGCTTCTCCTCTTAGGGCTTGGAAGCATAGTCTCTTTATCATACTTTATGCAATCTTAGTATCAGAAGCAGGAACCTCGAGGGGTGCCTGCGCAAAGACTGTATCGTTATATATGAAATATATAAGGGAGATAAGGCCTTTGCGCAGGCACCCCTCGACTGTTCTCCCCTCTGACCTGAGATTCCTGCATAAGTGCATGCATAAAATGTGAGTGTGTTTATAAAATATGTTAACACAGATATATGCATTTCTATATGAGTATGTGCGCATGTGACTGTAAATTAGTGTAAAGCACTTTGAGTCCTCCAGGGATGATATGCTATATGAATGCCGTTTTATGATTATATGAATTATTACAAGAGAGAAATATTAACAGGAATTGATAATCATACTCTCTGTCCTCAGGCTCGAGGCAAGGCTTCTCAAGCAGGGGAAAATGTGGTCATGATGCAGAGGAAACTGGATGAGGCAAACAATACCATTCAGGCAGAGAGACTGTAAGATTTGGATGAAATTCTCTCTTAAGTAATTTCTGTTTAGAAGCTTACTTATTACCATGGTCATTTGGGGTACATTTCTTTATTTAAGCAAATGTCTAGTAGCTACATTATATGTAAGCAGCTGGTGTCACTTAATCGCAGTTGATTCCAGATTCCACTTAAAATCGTAATAGTTGTCGGAAAATAAACAGTATCCAGAACTGCTAAATCCCATGTAATGATAATATATCATAATAGTTGTCAGAAAATAAAAAGAATGGAGTGCTAAATCCTACACTTTTGCTTATTGGCAGCTTCTTCCATGCTTCAGTAAAGTTGCTCTTAGCGTGTCTGTACACGGAGGAGTCAGGCCTAGGCTCGCTGTGTCTTGACTGTGCATCATCCAGTGACGGGAAGTTTATAAGTCATAGAGATGCATAACATGCTGAAAGTGCAGTGAGATAATAAGTAGTTTTTGGCTGCTTTTTATAGTATACTGCTGTATAAAAAAATTTAAAGCTCCCATAGTTGTCAAACATAGTGAACTGTCTCTGTTATGTAACAGTCATCATATAAAATTCATTTTGTCATTGTTTTATATAAAAGAGAGGAGGGGGCTCCCAGGTTTATGTTTGGATCACTTTGTTTCCAGGGAAAACTGTAATCAAATGAAGATGATTGAAAGGCTTCAGAGAGAGCTGAAAGAACTACAAAGTAAGCTAGAGGAAGGACATCAGAGCCGACAGGAGATCAGGCAGGAGGTAAATGTCATGGCACTAGTCTTGAAATGCATTGTTAACACATGTCTCTGGCAGGGAGAGAGAAGATATTTTCTCTTCACATTCAGATAATGAAGATTTAGCCTCAAACAGTTCCATGGTACTTCTCATTGTTGCACTCTGCAACTCAAGGTGAAAAGTGGAAAATTAAGAACAATGTTTCCAGCTGAAGGCACTGGGTTTATTCTGAGGGTATGAAGCACAGAATGGAACTTTAACAAGTCATTACTAATATTTTAGGGGAGACCAGATTCAAAATGAAATGGAGCACAATGATATGCACTTTGTATCTTAAATTACAGTTTTAAAAAATGTACCGAGTGTCTCTTTTAGTTCTATATTATGTACACTGAATGTAAAGATAGTGAGGTGACTCACCAGTGACTAATATGCATGAAATGATGTAAGAAATTTAATGTTGAGAGTGACAGCATGCCTAACAAAATAATTTTATGATAAGAGCTCAGTATTCCCACTGGATATTTGAAGATTTTACTTTGGTCCCGAGTTGCAAATTGCAAAGTTAGACATGGCTAGAATTGTGAGTTATAGCATCAAGAGAGAGGACAGTTCTGATCATATTAGATGTGAAACATTTCTCAGCTTGCAGGTTAATTGCACCCTTTCAGTGAATTCAGTAGGTGAAGTTGCCTGCCCAGTATGCTAGAGTTTGCGTTGACATGAAATGTATTCCACCTGATAGTAACAGGATTTCTTCCCCCCACCCCCAATGTGTCCTCTCAGAGGCAACATTCATCTGGATATGCCAAAACTAAGAGAACTGCAAAGTACTGAGAAGCAAAATGTAAATAAGCAAATAGGTATGAAGCTTTACAAATAATATACAAAACAGTGTGATGTCACATTGTTTTGTATATATTTGTTAAGCTTTGTTCATACCTTTTCATGCTTTTACACATCATCTGGCTGGTAAATTCACTGAATTAAGTTGCCCACCCTGGGCATGTTAGATTATAAACTGGCTTTGAACTTTTCTGATTCGTGGTGACTCATACCCACTTCATCTGCTACTTATGATATACATGACCCTGCTGACTCTCTCCCTTATCCTCCCCCTCATCATGCACAGCAGAAGAGCCCTGACTCTGAGCTCTTAGTAGAAGGGGTAAGATGTATGTCACTTCTTAGTCTCATTTTTACAAGAAGTCAGTGTTGTCATGATCTGTTTCTCTTCTAAATGTCAGTACAATGACACTACAAGATGAGCTGTTGAGCTTGTTCTTTGCGAGTTCAGCATCAAAAATTGTGGGACATCGCTCGTTCCTGGTGTATTAAATTCTCAAAAGAAAAAGATGATAATTAACTTCTGTTTAGTTTTCGCCAAGGTTCTCCTCTCTGAAAAGTAAAGATTGCTGTAATTGTTGTTTTTTTTAGTTTATTTGCTGCATGTTCATCATAGCGATTGTGATAAAAATAGCATCTGCTCTGTTCCAAGCTTTGCTTACTTGTGCAAGACATGCAAACTGTTTGAATCATAATTTCTGTTCCCACCTGCTATAATTTCAGTGTATCATATATGCCCACTTGGAATCTGCCAATTATGTTTAGTACTAGTACTAGGCTAATGTTTAACTATTGTTATGTTTGCATGTGTATTTTTTTACTTCAATTTTGATCTGCTTGTAACTCCGTGTTTTACGATGCATTTGGAATTGTGATATGAGAGGGGCAACATCACAAATGCCACCAAGCTACAATCTTTGTAAAAATACTGACCTTAAAGAATGTCAGATTTTTAGCTAAAGGACGACTGAATTATAATTATCCACACCTTGGTTCTTCTGCTTGTCATCTGCCTTGTCACAGAAAATTTTTGGAGAACATATAAACACTCAAATATGAATGACTCCTATGATCATAGAATCCAAGCACAGAGATAAAAAGAATGTATGTGGGACACAAAGATTAAATGCTAGCTTCAGAAAATTGAACAAAAAGTGAATGTTGTAATTTGTCTTTTTATTTTTAAAGCCTCTTGTTTATTGTCTGTGTCGTGATATCGTGGATAGTTAAAGCATAATTCTATCATGCATGGAGCTTACTTTAAACACAACTAACCATCACTTTGTCTCAAGTCAGCCTACAGAATATTTGGTTTAACACTTTCTTGGAGGTATAAAGAATACTGTAGCAGGAACATATAATGACATAAGAATATATAGAGAATGAGGGGATTCTGTTTCATCTAATTTTGATATAAGCAGTCACATTTGGATATAAACATTCACGTATTTCTGTTGTCCATGTAGTTGGAAAAGACCAGGCAGCAGCATCAAGAGGAGCTTGCACGTTTGACCCTTGACCTGGAAGATGAAGCTGTCTCCAGGACAACCATGGATAAGCGGGTTACAGAGTTGAGAAGGGAGGTGAGTTTCATGCCAGATTGGCTCCCTAGATGTTTTTATTTATTCTGCTTTATCAAATATGGAGTGTGCTGACCGTAACAATAGCAGTTCTGATTGTTATAACTTTGCCAGTGTTCTGAGCCTTGTGTACCACAAGCTATTGCTCCTTGTGGCATGAATGAGCCAGCAGAGGGAGCCCCTGGTGGCTCCTATCATGTCGTGCTTAGAAATCCATGTTTTGAGCCTACAGAATCCACTCAATTCTCTTGAATCCTCATGTGAGGATTGGCCATAGATTGGATGAAAAAAAAAACAACTAAAGTCATGTTAGGTATCAGACTGCTTAGGTGAGCCACCGTGGAGACATTTTGCACTGGCTGAAGTTGTATGAAGGTTGTTTTTTTAAGCATTATGAAAATTTTCTCTAATTGTTTCAGCTGGAACGTATCCAGGCAGAGAATGCCAGTGAGTGGGCTAAGAGAGAAAGGCTGGAGTCAGACAAGCTAGCTCTAGAAAGAGACAACAAGAAACTACGCACACAGGTAGATCTGTTTTCAGATGGTTCTTTGATGTCAGATATTTGGCAAAATTTGAGGCCTGGTAAACTTTGTGTGGTTCTCACCAAATGAGTGACTCCTTGTTTAGTTGCCGCTACTTGTTGGCAAACTGTTCTATCACATTTTTTACATAACTCCAACATTTTCAGAGGACAGCTTTTAATCTCAAAAGTTAACAGTACTGTATTATCACATCCTTTGCACAGTTGGAACTTTTTTCCATACTCTAGCAGAGTGGTGATAAAGCAGATTCATTTGTATCACCTATGAGTTTGTAGCCTAAGAAATAATTATTGTCACTGGTGCTTTTTTCATATGAAGACATTAGGCATGTTAGTCTTCCTATGTTGAACCACTTGCTTGTATGACACTCTATTGTTTGATTCTTGACTGATCACAGTCTCTTGATTTGATCCTCAGTTGAGTGACCTAGAGGAGGAACTGGAGAAGAGAAATCAGGCCACATCATCTTTGGCTGACTCAGACATAAAAACTCTGCAGTTTGAGCTGGATGAGAAGACTAAGGTGAGGGAACATACAGTATTGCCAGCCACCGGTTGCCTCCTACCAGTGTATTATGTGATATCTTTGTCTTCAGAAGGAGGTTACTACTTCTCTGACCGTGGAAAGGAAATCATTGCTATGTTCAGAAATCTGTTCTCAGGTACAAGTTTCACAGGTCAGTCTTTTAAGACATATTTGATACATGCTGGTACAAAGTTATTTCCTGGAGTCTTGAGACTGGTAGGGCAGTGTCATGCTAGTGTGCCTTAACCCTTATCCTGCTTTCTAAGTTTATGGAGAAGGCAGTTTTCTCTACCTTTTTGTCACTGACATCTTATTACCGCAGTTCAGCTTTCTTCTGCTGTTTCAAGTTTCAGAGGGGAGTGTTGTCATAAGGTAAGGACATGTCATGAGGAACCATGGTATTTATTTTTTCTTTCTGATGGTGACTTGAAAGGGCAAGGCTTTCTTCAAGCTGGTGCATTTTCTCTTTTCTTAGGAACTTAATGATCTTAGACATGTCCATGGCAAGCTGAAGAAGGCTTTGGCTGAGCGCACCACAGAACTGGACCACAACCGACGGCGTGCTGAACAGTACGAGTCAGAGGTGCGCAAACTGAGGGGTCGTGTAGATGAGTTGAAGCATGACTTGGCAGCAGCTGAGGATGAGGTGAGGAAGCGATTCTGTCTCAGGTTAAGCATACATTAAGCAGGAACACTGACAGATATGCACTGCGATTAGTGATACAGGCTGACAGGAAAACACACTAATGATGTATCATGGTAGTGTGAGACAGAGAGGGTTGCTTTAAACACTGACATAGAATATACACACAGAGCCACTTTCTTCAATTTCAGATAGCCATGAATCACAAGTCAGCTGAGTTTGAATGACCCGGGTGATTGGTCTAATGTCTTTTACGATGAGGCATGAGGTGTACTGATAATTAAGCTGTTACTCATTATTTCAGTGAAGTAACATTTCCAGTATTTCATAATCGCTGTGAAAGATGAGTGTTGAGAAGACAAGAAGTGACCAAATGCTAAAAAATCTTCCTGACATGACTCAGATCCCTGAGTGTGCAAGTCACATTCACTATCCCTGTACAGGGACACAGATTCTGAATTGAATGATTTAGTCCATATATTTAAGCATCAAGCCCTTCCCCACTTGCTGCGTGCAAGCTTTAGTTTATCCATGATCCTGACACATTTTCTGACTTCTCACTTGTAAAATTTTGGCTAAAATGATTCTGAAGATTGGCATGGTTCTCTTTCAGGTTGATAAACAAGGTAATGCAGCTCGCAAAGCACAGAGAACAAGTGATGAACTTCAAGCACAGGTGGAGAGTCTTCAGGTGCAGGTCAACCATCTGCAGTCTCGGTGAGTGGGAGGCTGAACCTTGGGGGAGGGGGG
>JAWQUT010000339.1:131199-150164 GCA_033807755.1 Ellobium chinense
GAGGGGGAGGGCAGGAGGGGAGGTAAGGGTGAATCATTCAAATCAAATGGACAATCAAAATGATTTTACAGTACTTTAAAAATGTTTGTCTTGACTAGAAAACTAAAATCCAGCTAGAATACTGTGGAAGGTGTACTCTGGCTGCCAGACTTTGCTTATCACTTTGCTTAAAGGGGGCATTTCATATGGATTGCATCTATTTTTTATACATGTACTTGGCAGTAAATTTATTCATATGAACTCTACAAGTGGCCTTTGTTCCTACAGTGTTTATAATCTCTTTATATTTTAAATGATCCACTCATGTCTCCAGATTACGTACCAACAGCAAACTTGGAGGCGTGTCCACACCACGGTCAACCAGCCTCAAGTCTTTAACCCTGGAGGACTCGGCAGAACTAGCGGACAGTGAGAATGATTTTGATGACATCTGAGATTCACCGTAGGTGCAGGATATAGCAGTATCTAAAGATAGGAGCTTTTCATTTTCAGACTTCCTCTCAACAGTGACATCACCAGCTTGCATGATGCAAATAATAAAGGTGGTCTGGAAAGCTGATGTGACTACTGAAGGGTACAGAGCTCAATCATAGATGAATTCATTATTCTGTGGCAGGCCAACCTTTTGTAAATAGGTTCCATCCTACAACTTTGCACAAATTTTAGTTTAGAGCATTATCCAGAACTACAAGACAGTGAGAGGGGCTCTGATTAGTTGTTATTTTAACACTATGGCATAAATACTACGGAATGTGACACCACAAGCACCGGTCTATTGCCCAATTGTCCGATCCATGCTTCTTAACATTTACATGTAGCTTGTTGTAAGACAAACTTTGGCTACATCTGGTGTTTGCTGGAAGATGAATAGGGTGTGTATTAAAAGCTATGAATGGGTACAGGGTATTTTCATTGTTTATGCCAAGATTATGTGCAGCAGAAATCTTGTATGTCCTCACATTTCTTTTGTTAAGAGCAATAAGTAACAGAATGATTTTTTTATTTTTATGTGAGAGTGGGAACCAGTGGAAAAATGTTGCTGTCAGTAATGATTGGCTTGTCAACATATATTGAACGCCATTAGAAAATAACCAGTATTTTTGCAAGACCACTCATGAACAAAAGGCACCTTGTCTATACCCCATCTCTTCTGGTTCAACCATTGCGTTATCACCGTCTTCATCGTCATCACCATCATTGTCACTGTGGACCTGTCTGGTCATCTGCATATTTTCTGGTGGTGTTCAGTATATATAGACTCTTTCATACCTATGAATGACTAAATTATTTATTTTTTATGTTTTGTATTGGTTTGTAGCAAAATTGGATACACATGATGTGTGTAGATTTCCTTGTGCAGGGTATGTTAGGGATTGTTGACTAAGATAATAGACTACAACGGTAATATCCTACCATGTCATCTTTTGAATTATGTACACAAAAAAAATGGCGCTTATAACTGGAAAGCATATTTTGCTTGCGTCTCGATGTTAATTAATGTCGCCCAGAATGGTTGCCCCCAAGGATGAATGACTATATTTCTGTCACTGTTATGAACATTATAGCTGCAGTGCAGTTGTGTTTTGATATCACATTATGCAATGTGCTTATTCTTCTCAGCATTTTTCAAAGTAACATTGTGCATACTCAAGCTAAAGTTATTGTATTTTGTTACTCAGGAATGGATTGTTGATAGGTGAATTGGTGGAATGAATGGATAGCTAGAGGGCAAGTGGTTTCATGATCAGAGTAATTTAATGTTAAATATATCTTCACAGAGGATTCATAAAATGTGTTTGAAAGTTCTCCAATGTCTTTATAACATTCATATTTTTCACCTAAGGCTACTGCCCCTCTTACACCACCTCTCCTTCCCCCACCCCCTTCCCCCCCTTTTTTTTTTTGCGGTCCTTGCTGGCTGGATTGTTTGTCAGTGCATGGGAAAGGAAGGAACCTTGAAGAAATATGTTTGTAGTTAGAGTTTTTTAAGTGACTGGAATAAGAAAAATGGCATTGAACCTTTCACAGGTGATATTTTTGAGGTAAGATTACCTCTGGGTATCTTGCATTTTTCATGCACTGAAAAGAGGGAATCATACTTGTCTAAATATATTTGAAAGTAGGTACAAAAATGGTCCCAATGTATTAAAAAAATTTGACTATTTTTATTATTAAGAACACATAGCTGTCATGTTTGAACATGATTCATAGAGGTATTGTTCCACTGCTTGTATTTATTGCTTGGACAACCACATGAACAAATTATATATTGTACATATCCAGGGTAATGATTAAAAATGAACATATCCATGATGATTATCCAAAAATATGTAAATATCCAGGATAGCAGACCTTGAAGTCTGTCCCCATTGTTTCTGAACTATGCCTCCTTTTTCTTCTGTGGTAGGCCTTATATTAAGCAACTAGACAGGGTGGACAGAGTAGAGGGAGCATAGTCTCATCTTTGCTAAATTTCATTTTCTACATTTTCTGAAAAAAAATTATCCACCTGTTTGCATTTTCCATGAGGTTTCAAAGCACAAAGTTATCCTAAATGATCAGTGATATTGTGTGATTTCACTTTGAAAAGTTTTACTTAAAAAGATTACCAGTGACAGGTGTCGATGAAGGGTAAGGGAAACCTTATAATTGAAGAGCGTTTTTCCGAAACTCAGTATGTGGTCTCTGAACATTTTTAAAATAAAGGGAAATAACATTACAGCAACTGCTCTTCACACATATATTTTTATTTACTGTTAAATAAAGTAAAGGTTGAAGAAGTGCAGATTTTGAGCTTGATCAAGTTTTGAATGAATTAACATAGAAATGCATTTTTAAATACATCACCAACTTCCTTTCCAATTAAAGTGCATTTACTGAGGTTTGGAAAAATACTCTTCATATGCTGGATATTTTGCGTTTATTTTCTCCATGGCAGATATATTTTACATAGTGTAAACATGTCCAGTATGGTTAACTTATTGCACATTGCACAAAGTTGGGGGCACAAATAATCCATATTGACATATAATGTCATATTCCATGTGAAATGAAGTTTCAGTTTTTTTTGAGTTTACTCATTACTTCAGACAGAGTCTTCAAAACTGGCTTAGAATTCTGAACAGAACAATACCAAAATTTGCATTTGACCTAATTTGTGGAATATGAAGTTATATGTCAACACCAACCATGCATCATATCATTTCAAAGTTTCAGATCTGAGTTTTTTCTGTATATATGTATACAAATTGTCAATCTTATCCAGGTTCAGTCTGCTACCACAAAATTATGCATTAATGTATGATAGTGTTGTTAATGTTTGGTTCAGATATTGTTTTATTTAAACTTTTGTGAAGCACATAGTTCATATCATATACTTTCATGTCAGATGTGTGAGTATTTATAAGGAAAATATACAAGGCCAGTTCTCTTTTATGTTTGTCTCAGTGAAGAAAGTGAAGAGGATTGTCTAGACACTCTTGCAAGGGTTTCCAACTTGGGTGATCAACAGCCCCAAATGCACACCTCATAGATTCCAAGAGGTGCCCGAAAATGATACTTTATAAACAAAAATACAACAAGGTGATATCACATCACTTCAGTCATATTTTTGCTTGATTTTTAGGAACATGAAAATATTGGTGTCATAAGAAGGGTCATGAAATATTGTTCACATTCAATAGAAAATTATTGATTCCTTCATTATATCATCAAAAAAAAATTTGATATTTTGAACTTTAGCCGTCATTTTTCTGTTTCCTTCGCACTGGCATCTGAACATATCACTGATTTTGAATCGATGCATCACAAGTTACTGATTGGTCTTGGATTGCTATCAGTGAAATTTTGGTTGGACTGAAGGGATTTGAAAGACTGTCAAAGGGCACACGAGAAAGAAAGGTTGAGAACCCCTGCATGATGGAATAGCTTTTGCAAAATATAAAACATGTAGCATCAGTTGTCATTATGTCTCAACACCATGCTTGATGTTGTCTGTGATAGTCATATTACATACTTGGACTTAAATAAACTCCTATCAAGATAAACTACTAGACGGCTGTGTGCTGTTTTCTTATATTACAAACTACAAATCTGTACAAACTGCAAACTTGACTCAACTTAACTGAGCCTTTCATTTAATTGTGGAACCTGATCTAAGAAAAGCAACCCCAATCAATGGTGCTTATTTAAAACATTCAGCTTAACAGCAGCTTTTTGCTTTTCCCATGGACTTGCTCTGAAATAATCAACATAAGTATGAAAATGGGAACTGCATAGAGAATAACTGAGATCAAAACCTTTTATGCATATAACAGTGTTCACGATACAAGAATACCGTTTAAATAATGCTAATACAACATGATTAGATCACATAATATTGTTTATTCACCTCTTTCATAAGCATTTCAGTTTTGTCTGTAGTGTCATAAACTATGTCAGCCAGAGACATCCATGTACTAAGCACCTACCTGCCACAATACATATACAAATACCCAAGTCACTTATTCAGTTATACTTCGTTATGCTTCATTACATAAAAGTTTCTGACGTCAGCATCTTTGTACTTGTAATTATCAATCTCACTTCAAAACCACCAGGATTATACTATTCTTGGTGACTATATTTACAACATAATCACTGTAAAGGATTAACACAAACATTGGTGCTGACCTGCTAAGAATTAATCTGTTGCGTAAAGAACAAGATTCCAACACATTACAGTTTTGTGTCCGCATGTTCAGTATTCATACCTTCCTAGAAAGGGCAATGAATGGTATGGCCTTGCCTACTATCTGTATTTTCCCATTCATGTACTATTTTTCAGGACAAGCTGTCCAAGGAAATTGCAGTGGTACCTCAGTAAGTGGAGTCAACATAAACCGAGGTAACCATGAAGTGATTTTTTTTTTCCTCTTTGTCTATATTAATTTTGAACTGATAAACGGAGTTCGCAATAGGCCGATTCTCATAAACCGAGGTCATTTCACCGCTCAGCTATTTACTGTACACATTTCACTCAGTTATTCCCGCATGATGCTCAAAGCCAGACTGAGAAAACAGCACTCTCTGCATTGTGCTAAGGGAGGGTGATGATGAGTGGGGGATGGGTGCGAGGTAGTATTCCAAGAAACAAAGAGTCCGGCCGATGTAGTGTACGCTTACAGTAGCCTGTCGGGCGTAGACTAGTACCAGGAATACTGTTGTGCCATCAGTGAGACAGGTGAATTATCGAATATCGATTGATGGCGTCAGTGCACAGGAGAGAGGTGAGGAGGTGGGGAGAGTAGAGCCAACACGTGGTGCTTGGGACAATAGCTGAGTGTCGGCTTGTTACATACACACACACACACACTGATGCATCAGTCAGTGTTCTGGTCGTGCTTCAAGGCAATGGCATCTCCACTCTTAGGCATTGCGTTGATCAGAGCTGTTGATTTCATTCGTTCACCTTTATTTCTATAGGTTACGGGCCTGTAACTGTACTTTTACTTTGTGGTCTGTACTTTCACTTTGTGGTCCTACAACTTAGGGGGTATATTTCATCTCCCCTTTTCCCTCTTTTGGCATGCCCTGCTTCCAGTAATAAGGGCTCCAGGAGGGAAATTTTGATATCATGGGAATCTGTGTCCATTTTGCTTTATTTTACCAGGCACTATTTAGCCCTGGGCTGGAACTGCCAGCTCAAGGGTGTGCTCAGGCGGAAGAGGAGGGGTTTGGCATTGACCAGTGAAAAATGTAGGCTCTGTTTACAAATAGCAACCAAGCTCAAAATTTCAATGGGCTTGCTAGGGTTGGGTAAGTCTTAAAATTTGGGCCACATAATGGGCTTCAATCTGGTATGGGTCTGGGTGAAAGCTAAAACTTTGGGTTCAGAGGGCAGCTCAAAATGTTAATATAGCCCATAGAGGAAAAAAGGGTCCAATCCTATTACAGGTCTGTAACCTATAACAATGGAATACTTTGGTGACATTGATGAATGTTACCCAGTGGCCTCCCCATACTTGTACCGAACACACTTACCGTACATCAAGGCCGTCACAATTTCCCAAGCACCTCGGTTTATGTGGTTTCCACTGTATAAAGTATTAATTCCATACCTTGTTATTAGGTATGAATTTCATATAAAATAGTTTTAATACTTTAATATTAAGTATAATTCAATAAAAAGTATTTTGCATGCACTGAGGGCATACTTTATGTTGAGGTTCAACTATACATAAATTATCATTTTCACAAACATATCAAGGGATGAGAAAATGAGAGTGAACATGTCTTATTCATCATAAAGTTTGCACAAATAATGCAGAAATTAAACTATGTACATATAATACATACATATATTACAGAATTATGTACATACCCCACTCAGACTTAACAGAGTGTTAATTGTGTTATAAAATACTAGAGATATGACAATGAACGTTAACCAAGGTCACCAAAGTGTCTAATAAAAACCACTCATGCTACAGCTGATGACACTGTTAGTACATTTTTCACCAGCAACATTTTGTGGGTAAAAGCTTGTTGGCCTACCTGCAGCTAAGATCACCGATGCAGCTAAAGCTAATGGTGTTTTCAATGGGCAGTTCCCATCAAAAATATTTTGTGGCTATTGATTATTAGCCCTCCTGCAGCAGAGATCAATACTGCAGTTATAGCTGATGACATTATTAGTAGACAGTTTTCATCAACTGTACTCTGTAGGTGAAATTTGTTAGCCCATGTGCTTCAGAGATCACCATTAAAAGCACTGCTCTATGTCTTAATACACCACGAAAATTGCCTATAGCTTGATTTCTCTGCTTCCATCATATGAATAGCATCCACAGCTTGCGTGTTGCCACACCACCAGCATCAAAACTGTCCACGCAATTTGTTGATGTACATGCGGTACGCAAGGAGAGGATTTTTCTGCTGCAGTTTACCATCAAAGATGTTGAAATCAACTTTCTGAAGTGACTTGAGATAATGATCACAGACACACTAGGAAAGAGAAAATAACATCTCAGGATAACTCATTAATTACAGATACCTGTATTACCATTTACAACTTATGATACATGATTATTATTATCATATCACTAGTCCATGATGTCAACTTTGAAGCAGTAAACTTTAGAAGTATCACTGTTTTGATCCCATGATTTGAGCTTTTCATTCTTCTATAGCCAGTGTCAGGGGTTTGAAAGTATTAGTAACTATAGACATGAAATGTCTGGTTTTCATGCAGCAAAATTGATAGGAAAATTCTACCCAGTAATTTTGGTCCTGCAATTGGTGAGGAGCAATACTGACATAATCAGGCTGAAAAGTCATAAACTCCAAACTCTAACAACAAACAAACAGATATGGGTACAGGTCACTACAGTTGTTTTGCACAGGCTTTCATACAGCTAAAGGTGACATGAGCACAGCTTCCCCCATTTTGTGCAACCAAACCTGATATCAAAAAGCTTATCCCAAGTCATTCAGATTCCTTCGCAGCCAATGGGGTCACAGACAAACAAGATGTATGCCCTATTTTGGAAATAATTTTCCAAATGAATTCCAAGGTACAGCTTACTCTACCAAGAATAGACTTTCTCACAGTCAACAGTGACATGGATTCCATAAAGGTTTTTTAATCTTTTTTTTTTTTTTTTGTTTTTGTGAGGGTGTAATTTTCATGAATTCTGTGAACTGACACAAAAATTACTTCTACTGAAAATTATTTCTAGCACTACCCTTCATTCCTTGACATCATCAATAATAGGATGTTTTTATGTCAGTGCAAAACATGGCTGCCAATTTGGTGATTTTAATGCCCAATTCCATCACTCTAGATTACTCTAGACATCTCTGCTGATAAATTTACATTAGAAAATCATCACGCAAATTGTAAAAAAATTAGATTCTTCCACACAGCCATTTCCAACTTTCTGCAAAACCTAGGTAGATCCTCAGGAAAACATGACCACTACCAAAATAACTCACTCTGCTCTTCTCACCCAATCCTATGCCAAGTCAAGTCAACGTCTCACTCTCGAACACACGATCAACTTATTTAAGTTCATTACTTACTGCATTCAAGAATACCAAATGTGACTTGCTGGGCAAGGACTTCTGCAGAGACCTAGCCTGCAAATTTGAAGACAAAGAGACAAAAGAGATAATGACCTGGCCTCTGAAATTTCTCAAAAGCATGTCCAAATTAGTTCAAATTGAAGCTGCCGGCATGTGTGTCCTGAAACTACACATATATAGAACGGTATATACGAAGTTTTGATTTGGTACCATCATAAAAAGCTCTAGTTTTCACCAACTATAAGTTTTCTACAGGTTCTTCAAACATTGAAGAACACTAGAACTGACCTTCTCTAGGTGCTGGTGAGCTATACTAGCCACATCAAACACAACATCCTTCACAGCCTGAGAGAGCTGACCACGAACTATATCCTCTTGGGAAACTTTGTGCTGAAAGAAACAGGAAAATTACAAGAAAAAAAAACAACAGACACAAATGGCACAGTCATGTTATGAACTTGAGTTAAAGTTCTAAACATGCAAACCTTGCAATGATGTGGAGTGTTTTGTTTTTAATATATTCCCTATCACCGCAGCCCTTTAGCTATTTGTCAATGTGGCCAAAGGCATTATTCAGGGCAATACTAGTCAGCAATTGTAATGTAACAAGCAGGAGGAGTTTTTGGAGGTGGCCACTGTGGTGGAGTGATAACAAATACTCATTTTAAAATTTTTAGCTGATATGTGAAGGTGCAAGAAATTTCCAGTCACAAAGATATGTTTCACTTCTCTAGTCCAACTATACATGACATTTTCATGAGATTATTCTGCCATGACAGGCTAATTTCCTTCAAAGAATTGCTTGGGAAATGCTTGACATCTCTAGCCCATGCTCATAATCTGAAGTACTGGTTCCCACTCCAGCAATGAAGGTCTCCAAACATTTCACAATCTTACCTGAGCAAGTGTTTCCATGGGCAGATAAACCTGGCGTCGAGCAGCATGGAAGGGTGTGGCTCGTAATACAGTGACCAGTCCCTGAGCTTTTCCCAGATGACTGGCTGCATGGTCAGCCTGGACTTGTTTAATACCTACAAGATGGTAATACAATATTTTCTTACACTAATACACAACCACCAAACAAGGCCTATAACCAAGAGGTAGAACCTTGACATAAACGTGCATAGAAAAGTACATTCATTATTATGATATACAGTGGAACCCGCTTAAGTGGGACACGCGTAAGCAGGACGCCCGCCTAATTGAGACAAATGCTTGCGGAACGGAATTTTTGCTATTTAAATCTATACATGAGAACAGGACAGCAACCTGCTTAAGCGAGACGACCTGGAGCCAGATTTCCGTAATATACACGCTGTTTTTTCCAGGAATGCTGCAAATTGTCACTATCGTGCTGTGTCTCAGTGCTTGTTTACCTTTGCACATCAGCTGAAAACCTGAGAGCTTAAAAGAAGCTTGTACCGAAGGTCCTGATTACTCCCCTTACGTTACGTGAGAAGTTATTGACATAGCCTTCTAGCAGGAGTTGACCCTTTGGCGCACGCATGGAGGAATCAGAGCGGACATCCTAGCCGCTGGTCATTTAAACCACACAAGCATCAACGGATCAAGATTAAGTAAGCCCCGCCTCCTGTTAGCCACACTTTATCCTTTCTTCAGATGGGCAATGATTGACAATTAAGAGCATCACCTGCACTATTGCACAACACTCGGCAGAGGTGTCGTTCACATAGGCATGACCATCATTCATGTTGTGTAAAGGCTTTTAACACATGCCACTCGTGCCGCGCTCTGGCCAGATGTGGAGCAAGAAGTGTGACGCTTATCTTTGTCAGTGTTTACAATCATGTAAATTCAATCCCAAATTAGCTTTGATCACTTGAATGGGAGGGTGGCGAACATCTCAACTTCAGAGATGTTAGACCTCTCATTATTCTCTCCAGTTTTATTTTAGCATGTCTCCTTTCTTTCTCTCTGATGTAGACATATCCTAATCTTTAAAAGAAATCGTTTTTTAATTTTCAAAGGAGAGTGGTGAGAAGGTTCAGGTGCTTCTTTGAAGCTAACCAAAAATCCTGTTCCCCGCAAAGAATGACTAATAATATGCTCTGCAAATCTACTGAAAATGCAGTTAGACTGCAATAAGTATATTTTAAACAATACAGATACAATTTAAATCCGACTCCGTTGTCACACCTCACTAGTAACAAGTAATGATTATCCCTTAAATTGATTGAAACGCACAAACTATCTAAGAAATCACTTCATGATGGATAGTCCGCATATGCGGGATGCCCGCTTAAGGGGGACAATTCGTTGGGAATGGAGCCGTCCCGTTTAAGAGGGAACTACTGTACTTAAAATCAAGGTTCACCTGAATAATGAAATGGCAGAATAATAATGAACCCATCCATAGGAAATTTATACTTATTATAGAAAATGCTTATTATACAAAACCTGCTCTGAAACATTTTCCAAGTCCCATGACAGCTGGATGAGATCTATAGATACTGCAAAATATGCTTGATATGAAATATTTAAGTTTGCATGGAACATGTTTAACTGTATTTTGTAACTTTTGCTGTTAATTTTTAGGACTTCTTCTTAAGTGAACATCACTTACTAAAACATTCTAGCATGAGGTAGTACAGAGAGGAGTTGACCTTCTCAGCATGGTCTTCTATACTTTTCACTGTGGGGAACGAGTCACGCTCAAGCTGTGTAGTCTGAGAATGTGAATCATAAAGTAAAGGAGTGCTCTTGTTTCCAGCTAATGCATTTCATCGCAATCATGAAAACTGACAAACATTTCTTTCCTTACTGATGACTTGCTTGGTGACCTTGGATGTTAGATTTATGGAGGCTGGTCTACATATATTTAAAAAAACAAGAATTGTACCTGTAAAATCAAATGTCTGAAAAAATACTAATTGTTGTTTTAAATTCACCAAAATAAAGAGTTTCTTCTGTGCCACTTCACTCTCTGCCCATTATATCAGTCAGTCCATTTACGCCATGGTTCATTGTCAGATTGTAATGTCTAACATTGACTCCAAAAACCATATGGTCTAGCATTCATCCCAGCTTGTTCTAAAATCTACAATTAATTCAGGCTTACCCTTGCTTCCACCACTCGCTCCAGCCAGTGTCTTGACAAGCCATAATATTCACAAGCCTGCAATATTTGCAATAAATCAATATCAACATGGCCTTATATCAACTTCTCATCAGGTGTAGCTATCATAAATTATGCTCAAAAACATTTTGTCATCTGTGGAAATGCAGGAAACATTTACATTCTGCATGTTTTCGTAACTTGAGAATACTCAATGGTGCCACAAAATCTGAAATGCATTCATCATCTAGACTTTTATTATGGCAGTGGTAATCATTCCGGACGCAAGTGACAAGAGAGCTTTAATCAACATCAGAATACCTAGTATTGATGATATTAAATCAGATTTGCTTGTTCTGACAGACTACCCAAATTGTTAAGTTGATTGGAATGGATTTGAAACAATCAAGATCCTTTTGCCTGAAACCAAACATTTCAGAAATGAGCATGGGTGCTCCACTGTGAACACATAACACATGTGTTCATGATGTAGAAAGCTGTAGGCTTATTTGACAGTACTACAATAGAACATGATCTCAAAACTCATGTATTTCAAGAACCCTCATGCACACTACAATGCTCTGGGTCCAAGTCTCTTCTCTTCTATATCAAATTTTACTCATGAGCTCAAATATTAACAAATTCAAGTTTTTAGAAAAGTACCCTGGAATATGAGTTCATTAGGTCTAATTATAAGTAGAAACTGATCTTCTCTCATTCACATGTAATTGTATTGCTCCTATAAGACACTTAGTACCTACCCCAGCCAATTCCCTGGCAACAGGGGTCTGAGGACCTCGGCCCTGTGCAAATGAGAAAAAGGAACAGATATTAGTATTCATATCTAATCACAATTAAAAAGTGAAGTACTAAACACAATTAATAACCAGCATACTTAAATAAGACAGCAATACTGTTTGCACATTGAAAACTGGAGGATGTCAGAGATTACAGGCTGATAGTATAACTGATCCCATATTTTGCTTCATCACAACAATTTCAAGATAAAATAAACATTTTTCTTTTCAACTAAAAAAGAGGCTTGTTCTTCTCACTTAATCACAACATTTTTTATCAAATAGAGTGGCCATTCAGGTGAGTTCACCTTTACAGCAATTATGTGAGAATTATGTTTTTAATCACTTGATCTTCTGTTCACAGTAAAATATCTTCACTACAAATCAGTTGTCAGAGAAGCACAAAAGCAAACTATCTTTTGCTCTGAAAATCTGGAGGATACACACATACCTTGTAGATGTTTTCAATGGCATCCTTCCAAAACTGCATCCTCATAAGACCAATCTGCTTCTCTGACACTGTATCCCGCACCTAGGGTGGATGAATGTAAAATTGAAATAAGGCACTGAGTCAATACCACTGTCCAGCAACAAGTAATAATGATGAACAAATTTATGCGGTGAGACTTCGTGACCAAGGTCTACAATTACTTGTACCAAGGCCCTCATTTGCAATATCAAATGTTACTCATAATATCAAACATCTGAACAACTCAAAATTATGGACTGATCCATTAATATGCAAGTTCATGAGGTCCTACTGCATATTTTTGCCCACATTTAGAGATGGATTTAAGGCCTGCGGGGCTGTGGGCACAAGACTCCTTCTAACTCTCCTTCTCTTTTTTTGTCTTCTGTTATGGAGCCCCCTACAAGCACATGGGGAGGGGCTCATGCCCATCATACTCATGTTTTAATCCACCCATGTCCATTTTGAACATTTTATCTGTCTATGTCAGTCACATGGAAATGTTACCACCTGTATGATATTGCTTGTGGCAACAAGACAAGCCCTCATCATAATGGCTGTGGTGTAATGGAGCACAAGATGTTGCAAGCTCAGAAACATGCATAGGCTGACAAACATGCCATAGTCTACAAATCCACCATTTTATAGAACCTCTTCACAACAGTTGCTTGCAATGGCACATGATAGCTTCTTTCATCACACTCCACAACTAATATCTCAGTGAATCTCAGTACAGTGAAACTCGAATATAACGAGCATGGATAAAATGAGTTCTCGCATGTACCGAGCAAAATGAAAATCCCCGTTTTTTTCCTTCTTTGTAATAGTAAACTTGCCTTTCATATAACGAGCACAAAATCGCTAAACACGGCCCTAACAAGGTAACCGACCTGCAATTAAGCCCTCGCAACTCTTTCATCCGCAATAAAAATTAAAACTTTCAGCGGCGAGGAACTCAGACGGTTAGGCTATGTAACAACTGCCAACAGTAGGCAAGTCTTGCTGTCTCGCTTATGTAATTTACCGGTAGGATTACCGGTACAAACTAGTTGCGCAGTAGGCCAAGAAGCGGGGTAGGGAAGGATGCGGTGGAGATGTGACCATGCGATAGGAGGAAGATGGGATTGATATGCTCCGCTAATGATTGGCCATGCCTGTTGTTTAGACCAATCATTGTGCTAGGCAATTTTGATTTCAATCATAACAATCGCAGAAACGGTGATTACAATCGGTCAGTCATTCGTTTCTTGACTCTCAACATTTGCATTGCTTTGTTTACACCTGTTAATGATGGAATCAAGGAAGAAAAAATGTCTGTCCTTCGAAACAAAACTAGGTTTGTGGCAAACTTGTGGCATGCTGGCATGTTTACCTGGGTGACCCCTGGGTAGACAAGGCACTTCCGCTCTACCCGTAGCTAGCAGTCTAGCCATGTTAGATCTAGTATATGGGTCTCCCTGACACTACTGACAGTTTTTACATGATTTTCAGTGGACCATGCATGTAACGAGCCATCGGTTCTAATGAGCACCGACGGTCGGTCCCGACGACCTCGTTATATCCGAGTTTCACTGTATCTGTCACCTTTTTATTCTGCCCTGTCCCTTCAAATGCATCCTTACCTGTGCCAACTCAACATTGAAAGCCCTTAATACAAAAGCAGCTCTCTGAGTATTCTTAGGTAGTAGGAGTATTCCAAGGTAGTTCTCATAGTCAGACTTCCTGTGAAATAAATAAACTTTGATATGGAAATGACTGGATCAGTACACAACACTTTCATTTTATCCAGTTTTCTACATCACAACTGTCCAAACAAGATCTTGTCAAGAAATAATGAAAAGGAAATGCACATTTCTCTACTTGTGTGTTGGCACTGACTGTATGACCTCCAAATTTCACACACAGCTTAATAATAGTCGACTTTTGGATGCCACTGCATAAATCTACCAAAAGTGAAGAAATTACAGAATGTATTTCAATTAATAAATCTGGAATTTCACCGACTGCCAAGATCAACATTTTAATGGCTTCCAAGACAGTGAGGTTGGATGCATGTCCAGCTCTACATAAATGCATTGCTCTCTGTCGTTGTCACCATCTAGTGAGCTATGGTATGATTGTTAACTACTACTGTTCATCTATGGCAATGCTATTCCCAGAATGGGTTCTAAAATATGGTAAAATTGCTCAGGTGATCTGATATTAGTCATGCACAGACACTGGACTTCCTACTCATCTAGAGTGACTGTAGCAGTCATCGGCGTAGACCAGTCATCGGCTTACTCTAGAGTTTTGGCTTCTGAACAGCAAAACTTTGCAAAACTTTCACTCAGCCGTGAGAAATCTCACTCTGTCCACTGTTTCTGTGTGATGACGTCATGTTACCGTAGCAGAAGGTGACTTTTATTTGTTTGCAGATTATAAATTCTAGCGACAGCTAGGACGAGCCGATGAACGCGTTAGGTGAGAATTGAAAATATCTTTAAAACTAACAAATATTTGCTAGTAAGTTTCATACAATGGGTAGAAAAATATGTAATCTGGGGTAAATACTCAAATTTTACCTTAAATATTAAATCATTGCAACTGTTTTTCTACCCATACCCTCCTACCGGACCCATGTTCGTCTCATCACAATAGTGAGGTCATGTGCATCAGCCTTCGATTGGTAGTAGTATTTACCTGAGCATAGCTTTGCAAATAATACACACAATCAAGCAAAAACTAGCAAGTGTGCCTACTTTTTGTTGCATGTTATAATGTATATGTAGACCAATGGAAAGGTAGGGAGGGCGCAGACAAGGTGGGGTAACTTCCTCCATGTGCCAGTGAACTCCAGTAGTAGTAAGTGTTCCCACACAGGCTGAACAAAGTGCAGTTCTTGGTGAGGAAAAGAAAGGAGTTGGTTCTTGTGAAGACAGTTTACTGAACCTTCAAATGATATTTCCTAGAAAAGGGTGCTGCTCTCACTGAGGCTCTCAATATAGAAGTTTCCTTACTACTCCCTTCTGAACTTCATGTCGTTGTTCAGCTTGGCAAAGGACACCACTCCAGAAATTCCCAGGCAATGGTTCAGCCATTTTTCACCATCCCATATCATGCACAAGTCCTGGTTTTTTGTTTCCAGTGTTTGGCCCCAAAATGTCCCAGATCACATTGCTATTCTAGTATTCAAAAACAATTTTTTAATAATACTGTATATATGTGTGGGTAGAATGCCACTAACCTCACAGTTTTAGGAGTAAGGACTTAATACTGTTATCAAATCTAGAGTAATGATATTCATATCTTACTCTGTTTGCTGGAGCTAATAAAGGAGATGTTAAAATACTCCAATGACTGGTATGGTCACTCTTGATCTATTGGGAGAGCAGATTTGTAAAAAATGGCTGCCTTTCTGACAATCAGCACTGTCACAATCACAACAATATGAAACATGTTTGAGAATGCAGAAGAAGAAGAAGGAAAAGGAGATCAGGTGTGCAAAGATAAAGAATAATCGGCTATCTCCTGGGACAGGACCGCACTTGCATTGATGCAGTTCATTTAATTGGTTTAGCTACAAGATCGGTCCTATTCCGTGATTATCCCGAATAATCATGGTCACACTGTACACGCCGTATATCTTCTAGTGCCAGTAACCGGCTCGTGCCAGTAATCGCCATCATCCGTTTGCAACAAGTTTCTATCGAAATTTATAGTGATTTCCATTGGATTATGACAGCAGACGGTGTTTCATTTATTTCTCCAACAAAATAATGTAGAATGGTGGAAAAAGAAATGATTTAGGGGTTTGTATGATCAATTTACCAAGATCACTTTGCGCATTCTTGCCCACTGAGAGTGGCGATGCCACAACCGTGACATTTTATTATTTTGTGAAATGAAAAATGCAATAATTTATAAACACATCATGTAAACTGAAAAATAGAGAGCTTAATCTGATTTTCGGTAAAGTTATATGACATCTGTCTTGTAGCTTTTCTCAAGGAAATGACTTTCTTTGAAGGGGAAAAATTAAGGTCTAACATCGTTAAAGCAGCGGGCCGCCTGTCTGTGTTGCCACTCTGGTCATGTGCTTTTCCCCAATAGTGAGATGTTATTTTTTTTCCAATTTCCCTACTCACCGTATGAAATTAATTTTTTAAAAAATCTATCAGTTTACAATTAAACAGAATAAAACCACGCATTTTATGCATTGATCCAAAATTTCATAGTTTATTTTCCAATAATTTACGAGCGATTTCTTCCTAAGAAAAATGGTATTTCATAAAGCCATTTTTTCCTGCCTTTCAGGCAAAATCTGTACGGTGGCAACATTGTCGTGCATATTGATCCGGAAGTAGAGCGGCGGTAATCGGCACGACGCCGATTTTAGTGAAATATCGACATAGACAACAATTGATAACTATTTTAAGGCGGTGGTTGACTTCTGCCACTCAAAACAAAGCTGAACTGACGGGAAAATGGTCTTTGCTTAAAATCTGAGAGTCTGGTATGATTCTGTAAGCAAATCTGATCGGGAATTCGCGGTAAATAATAAGACGGCGGTTACCGGCACTTCGAGGATNGATTATCCCGAATAATCATGGTCACACTGTACACGCCGTATACCTACCTGACAAGGTCGACACAGTAAGCAATGTCTGACTGTCCCTGAGTAGAATTAGATCTACTCAAAATGTGAAATCGAAGATGCTTCAAAGCTCTTCTCTTTGCATATGTGTTGACTGTAGTAATGCCTCTTGGCAAAATGCGAGCAGCGTTGGTTGTCAAGTTCATGCTGGGGATGTAACCTCTGTTGTCTGCTTTCGAAACACCTTGCGGTGAATGCGATGTGCGAGAGGCTAGCAGTTAAAAAAATGTGCATGATACTAACGGCACGGACACCGTAAATTCGTATTTTGCGCAAACTTTACATGATTACCTAGCCTGACTGACCAAAGTCATTCGTTTTCCAGGAGCTGAGCGGTTCTAACTCCATTATGAATAGAAGAGATATATCTATTTTCCTGTTAATCTGATTTACATTGTAGGCCGTTAGAATCTGCCAGAAACAACGCATCAACAGCGTGATCGACCTATTTGCGGGGCGAGTAGTCGAGTAGTGGACTCATGGCAATCAATGACAAAGGTGTTTGCCAAAACGCGGCTCCGCAAAATCAGGCTGTTGCGTTGTTGCATCTGGTTAGCTTCGATCTTCTACACCAAACTTTTTCATAAGTCAGAATATCTTCTATGCCAGCTCAGACTCTGACTGAATATGTGTTGTGGGTGGGGGGAGGNGGGGACATGCACGGCATGCAACAGCAGTCTACTTCTCACAATGTAGTCCTCCATTCTTTGGTGCCGTTGTGAGAACTTGGTCCCCCCTCCTCCCTCCCGCTCACCCACGTTCTTGCCCCCTATCCCCTCCTTATGGTCCTAAGATACATGATTTTTTTTTTTTTATTTTAGGAAGCTAGTCTGACGGAAAAAAAAAGTCACAGATCACACAGATAAAGAATCACACTGGTAAAAAGTCACACCTTGTGTCTTCTGAACGCAGCTAGGATCTTGATATACTGATCTTGTAGTCTAGCTGCCATCCTTAAATACATCTATACGCTTAGCAAAGTATAATTTTGTGTAAACTAATTGTGAAGAGGAAAGAGACACAGTCAGAAATAAAAGCAATGTGCATGTGCGCACGTGTGTGCGTATTTGTGTGTGTGTGTGTGTGTGTGTGTGTGTGTGTGTGTGTGTGTGTGTATGTGTGTGGGAGAGAGAGAGAGAGAGAGAGAGAGAGAGAGAGAGAGAGAGAGAGAGAATGTCTTGCTCATATGTGTGTATCGAGTGTGTGCGTGCGTGTAGGTATATGCATTTGTGAATTTGCGTACGTATGCGCTGATATTTTGTGACACACAATATGAAAATAAAATTTAGAGTTTATAAAATCAAATCATAGCATAGCCGTGTAGGACGATTTTATATTTCTTGGTCGCTATCAAGCAGAAGCTGTTCTGTTTTGAGAGCCTATACTTAGGATAAAGTATCTGCTAACGGGAATCGGCACTCCTTACACCAGAACCAGACTGCTGTATTTTTTAAACTTGAAAATAACAAATTTAACGGTATAAATGAATGTTTTATTGTACGGTGATCACTCAATTTGTTTTATTTATAAAGTTGAACACAAGAGTGCCTGAGAGCATAATTAATTGCACTGACTGAGCTTTTTTAAAAAATTATCTGTATTTACATTTAGCGTTCAGAGTTGAGTTTACTTAACACTCCATGCATGTTATTCCTTATGTCGCTTTTTTTTTTCCTGCGAGAATTTCTACTTTTCTTCCTTTTGACTGTTTTTTTTTTTCAAGGATAAAAAGCCATACGACACATCTCCCCATCCCACCTCCTCCCCTCCACCCCCACCCAACAACAACAACAAAAAAGAAAAAATCACCGGGGCAAATGATAAGGTACAGGTGGACCCTGTCCTCCAAAATAGATGGATCTGATCTCCTATCAATTTCTAAAGCTATGGACCGATTTTGATCATTAAAAATTTGTTCCCTTT
>JAWQUT010000339.1:153891-202105 GCA_033807755.1 Ellobium chinense
GGGGGTGGCACTCAGTATGCCAGGAACAAATTTATGAAGGTTGGATGACGTGTTTAGAGCCTAATTATGAAGGACTTGTTCACAGTAAATGTGTTTTGTAATAGGAACTATGTTTCAACATTGTTATCCTCTCAGGCTCATCCGCTTCTCTTAATGAGATTTCAGCACATGTACTAAACATTGAATTCATAAATAACAAACAGAAACACCATCCGAAGGCTACATGTAAGATAAAGCACAACAAAGTCAACAGAAAGTGAGCAAGAATACCACAAATGTGTAAAAATGAGTAGAAAAACAAACTGAAGCAACAGTTTGGTTGCAGATATTGCAATTTTATTTGTTTTCCTATTGATAAGTGTAATAGAGACAGGTGTGAGAGCGACGCAAATTAAATCTGCAAGATTTGCCGGGGCTCTTTATCTCTCATCTTTTTCTCTCTGACTGTCCCCAGTGCGACAGGTACGACATTACCTACAAGGAAGCGAGGCTAGTGGAGGGGCTAGGATTCTCAGAGAGAAGAAACAAAAAAAACAACAAAAGAAACATGACAGAGTCCAAACATTGCACCCAACTTCAAACCAACAAAAAAAAAACATCTAAATGTTTACACCCTTTCTCATACATATGTATTTATAAACAAATGTACAAAAAAAGTTTATACTTTATTGAATGACAGTAAAGAAACTGAAAGAGAAACTTGTAAAACAGTGTTCAAGAAAATGCCTGTGTCTGACGTTATAAGTTACTTAAAATAAACAAGTTAATTTAATAAAATTTAAGCTGTCAGAGGTCATAAAGTCGTGCCGGGGCAAAGCACAGACTTAACAACATCAAAGCAAATCCAACAAAACAATAATGATGTAGTTTACTTAAAACTAATTTCAGAAATAATAATCCTAACAAAAAACACATTTTAATCCCATATTAATGAAGAACTAAATGTGTTTCTGTACAGTTGGTTTGAGAGTATGTTAACTTTAATATATTTTCACAGCCTTAGCAATATGAGTATGTACAATAAGTGTAAATGAACAAAATTTCTTAAAAACTATACACTAAGGCCGCAAACACAGGAGGGCAGCAAACTCAGTTCACCAAGTTTCATGTCACAAACTGGAGATTTGAAAAAAACAATGATGTTGGATGCTTTCACAGAACAAATATAATTATGCATTTGGCAAGTTTTAAGAGAAAAAGGCAGGTCGCTTTCAAACCAAATGGAAGTAAAAATGTAAATGAAGAACAGCAAGAAGGGCTCACGTATCAAGTTGAAAAGTTTTAAAACTAAAAAGCAGAGAAATGTTCACTGTACACAATCAGGCATAATTATGGATGATCATTTGAAAGACGTGAAAAGAAAAGAACACAGACCTTGCCTAATGAATAACAATGACAAATTTCATAACAACTTAAGCTGTTTGTATAGAGACGTGGTGAATGTTACCAAATGAAAGCTACGAGAAGGAATTAAACTTGTGAGATACCTACAATACTTGAAATTAAATGATTTGTGAAGTAGCGAGCTCAAAGTAAATGCAGTTAAATGTGCCAATAAATTGACTTCGGCGGGCTATATATAGCATATGATGACCGTATCTGAAAGATGAGAGCTATTGTATTATGTGAGACAGTCTGGTGTGCATGTACACATCATCACAGTGAACACAATATTTTTCTTCAACTTCTTCTTGCTGGACGTTCTTGTTCGCTCAATGATGTTAATTAAATAGTTTTGTCAGTGTTGGTGCTTGCTTTATAGTGTCTCAGATCCCTTACTTTTTTTTTTTTTTGGGTTGTGTATGTATATGCAGTGCTACTATTCACGTTCATATTTAAGCCAAAAATGCAACATCAGCTTCTTAATTACATCAAAGTTGGTCGGCACCAGCTGGGCGTTGCTGCCAGAAAATGCACTAGTATATGATTTCACTCTGCTGCAACAGTTTCAGTGAGGTAAACACTCCTGGCAGACTGCTGCTCGAATTTTTTTTTCTACTCTGAGAGCTTAACAATAATATTCAATATATAATTGACTATGGCTCGAAATACCTGGCATAGGTAACTGGTGATATCACATAATCGTCCATCATAACAATGATCTTACACCCTGGCTACAGACAAAAATGTAACAATACAACCAATGAAAATGGCGAAGAATTAGAAAACTCTAAGTTGTGAAACATAAATTCTTCATCCAAGAAACAAGGCATGAATTTTATGCACCCGCGACACAGCTTGAAATAAGGCAGACATCCAAAGGCGGGTAAGCGGGCTAAGCCTGTCCGCAATGGCAGCCAGGTTCTGAAGAGTTGTGACTTCCGCTAGGTGACATTAGCGTTTACTTGTACTTTCTCTGAAAAACGACAGACGAAGAGAAGGATTAGGTTATCATCATGGTGCATCAGTCACGGGCAAAATGGTGGAGCCCTGGTAACACACCCAACCAATGGAATAAGCTGTTTACGGTTGTGTTATCAAGGGAATGTCGCATCCAGAATGTTGTATGAAAGAGACAAAATGGATGGCATATTTTACTGAGGGTGTGCTCCGGAAGCTAAAAATGTATTAAGTAAGCACTGGTTGTGTTAACAAGGTTCCACCATACATGACAGCAACAGCGCAAACACACACACATACTCGCAGTCACACACACACACACACACACACACACATACACACACAAACATTAGCAACGGAGACAACATGGTGGTAGACAGCACATCTTATAATGACAGCTAAGAAAGATGGCGATGCTGATGATAATAGTGACAAAAAACATTCACACGTAACAATCTCTTTACTTTTTTTCCCAATCATTTCTTCATTATATACACGGGCCTTATTTTATTTTTCATACCGCTGATGATGATGAAAATGGTGTGAGAGATACCAGCCAAAAACACAAATACATGTAAGTTCACAAATGACTCTTGACAGACTCACCAACAATGACGTGGGCAACAAACAGCAATGACAAGAACGTCCATCAAAGTATCACATAAGACGTTTTTTTTCTTTTGTCTTTGGAAAAGGTTTGCCAAGTAAAATGGCATATAAACGCCCCAACTGTCCAAACACATATATGTAGCAGTCTATATCATAGCTTTTGTCATGGCTTAGAAGCCCATGAGATCAGACCAATCAATTATACCAGCATCAGAACAACTAACTTATTTCTCGAGACCAGGTTGCGGAGCAAAGGGTGCTGTCTTCGGACCCGCACATTTCCACTAAATCAAAATTTAAAAAAAAAAAAGTACCTTCCCATTAGAGCTGGGCAAGATTCGTATCAGGTTCGAATTCTTCGAACCTAAGCATGCTGACCGAATAATTGAGTGTCAGTGACACTGCAGAAAGTAAGAGGATATTCAACAGCCCTCTTAACCGAAGTCGTGAAATTTGTTGAAATCCTACCCAGCCCCGTCTCACATTTCAGAAATTGGATAAGAACGATGTTTGCACAGATCACAAGCGCCAAACCGTAGATCTACACACAGCTAGGAACAAATGTAATGCATTATCAACCAGTGGATTTGTGGTGAGCAAATGTCTCGGTCAACCGAATTCAGGATTTCAACATCAGACATGGGTGTGTCAGTCGTATGACAAACGAGTCCTTGTCATAGTGGTCATAGTGACTGAGTTTCCTGCTGTACTGTTATGTGGGTAATAAACTGCACACAGTGGAATGGAGTGGGGATGCAGGCATGAGACAAAAAACAGACAAACAGATGGTAGAGATGACTGTAGGAATACACCAGTAGCCAACAGATCCTGAATTTATATTATGTATATATATACACACGTAGTATTGTCTAGATAAGCCAGAATATTCTCTCTCTTTTTCTCCCTCTCCAGCCTTTTCCCTCTCCATAATTCAAAAGTCCCGCGTTGGCAAGCTTCCAAGTAGTCTATCGCAAATAGGCGATTCTGAAATTATCAAGGTCGTTTTGACCAAACGATTGGAAATTCTGATGGTTTCTCGGCAGTTTTTGTGAGTGGTCAAACTGCAAAAAGCGAATGGCGAAATGAAGAATCAGATCTAAGGAAGCAAAAAAGAAAGCGCGGTTATTAAATTAACGGCTTAGTATCAGTTCCGTTGTTCGCAAAGCTGAAATATGGACACAAAGGAAGGTCAAGCTGCCAAAGCGGTATGAGAATTGCATGCTCATTGCTAGTGAAAAAGTGACATCGGATCAGGGTTGCCACTCTTGGTGATTTTTCACCAGATATGGTGAAACCGACCTGGGCAGGTGAGTTGATGAAGGAAATGGAAAACTTACGAAAGTCTGGTGCAAAAGGGAGTGATTGAGAAAGAAAGATCGAACCAAAAAGAGGTCATATACAATCTGTCAAAGAAAATGCAAAAAAAAAACCAAAAAACACCAAAAAAGCGGAGTCTTGAAAAAAGAAATCCCAAAATACAGAAAGAAACTGACCTTGGTGTACTACAAAATTTTGAGGCTGACGAGCAATTAGGCGGCCTAATCGTTGTCATGTAGTTTTTGGCGCACTAGAAAGCAGACCGTAGATCTAGTTTGTTTACATCGTATTTAAGCTAACTTCAAACATTTGCCCTACTTTTTGCGTGCTGATTTACAGTTATCAACCAAACTTATATATTATCTTATTAAACTTCACTCTTTTTTCTTCGGGAAAAAATAAAGTACTCGGCATATTAACAAAAATTTTGTAAAATAAATAATTTTTGTTTTAAAAAGCGGTGTGTTGAGTTAATAACTTCCTTTTTCAAGCTCAAATGCATTGAAAGTTATCCGATGATACTGAATGCCATCTGGTGAAATTTTGGTTCCTAATCTGGAGAAAAAGCAAAATCCAAAGTGGCAACCCTGCATCGGATGGACTCTCACTGTTATTAATTGTTTGAATTGGACGAGTGGCTTTCTCCTTAACAAATAACATAAAGAATATAAGGCTACTGGAGAGACGAATTCCGAATTTAACTATTTTAACGCTAACCATCTGAAGTTTGCACTGATCTATCACGGAGGACCTTTTTCTTTTCGTTCTAATTTAGAAAGATGGAGTACATAATGGGAATATGTTCAATATTGTCATCCTAAACACACTAATTCCTTATGTATCATATAGACTATACAATAAACGGTCACATCTCGTGTTGAGACAAGACCTGTTGGTGGGCCCGTAAACAACACACAAGCAAACATTTCTTTCTTGAAAACAAAAGTGAGGCTTAAAGAATGCAAAATAGAATAAAACTCAATAAAACTCGTGTTTCACAGGAAAACGTGGGTTTGGGGATAAAAAAATAATAAAGGAAGTGGCATGTGGTCGCAAGGAATGGGATAACGGGTGAGAAAAGGGGTGGGATCTGAACACATGATCTTTGAAAATCATTAGACCTGTCTGGACAACCGTGGTGTAAGTAGGAATTGTTGGATTGGACATTCGACAAGGTGAATGGCTATGAAAAATACAGTTTTGAGCAAACTTCTCCGCACAAAATTGGTATGTTCGGAGATTTTTTGTTTAATGTGTTGCGGGAAGAGGGGAGGTTTGCGGGGTAAAGAGGAGGGAACACATCGTGTGTGTCAAACACACCTACCCTCCCGTGTCTGTGGCCGCTACATCTAGCCGCCCCCTGTTGACCTACTCCCTGTAGTAGTCTGGGTTGTTCTTTGCCCTGGCGATAGTCCTCCTTAGTCTACGTCGTAGGTCAGACACGGGTCTGTTGTCAGGGTCCCCGCCGGCCTGCAGACATGCACAACCAACCGGCCCATTACTACAGCTCTGATCACGGAGTTTTACCTAGCTAGACTACTCCAGACCTAGACTACTGATCAACCTATGTCTGTCTAGACTAGTTCATAAGTTGAAAACTGGGAACTATTCTGTACGACTGAACGAAAGGCGCAAGTGTATCCATCTATCTAAAAGTTTCATTAGTCTAGTGCACTGCATCGTTAAATTGAGACTAATTTCGTTAATGTCATACTGGCGTCAAAGAAAAATTATTCCTGGATTAAAACAGTATAAATGAAAAGACAAAAAAAGACTGACTGGCCCATACTTTTAATTGAGAGATACATGTCCATTATTTAGAAGAAAATTTTAAAGATATAAAACATCAGGAAGCGGCTTGCCTGCTTGCAGCTTTATGTTTCATACTTAGATGAAATTACACCTATCTTACAAAAGGATATTTCTGTGAATCTAGCCTATCATTCTGTGTTTCATTTATAATTTTGGATGCTGCACAAGAAAATAATAATATATAACAATAACTTAACAACTAGGTCAGTCTTAATTATATTACTTTAGGCTATTGTTATTATAACAGTACATGATACAATACGACATTCGCAGCTAGTCATTAGCGGTAAGAGCACAAAGAAACAGATCTCGAGCATTTGTAATACAGTAGTCGAGTGAAGTCGCAGACAATGTTCAAGTTCCAAAAAGTTGTCTGAAGATCGTCCATTTGGTGAAGTTAGCTGGAAAATAGCCACTGGGCGTTTTCTTAAAATGTTATGATGCGCTACATTAAATAGGAAGTTGCAGACACAGGAGATAAAAGTAAAGATATGAAGGAAAAGGCCAACCCAGAACCAACCGTGTCATATCAAATGGGTCTCCCGGAATGATATCCTGGTCAGAGAAAGTGTGTTTTATCTTAAACGGTGGTTTTCCAGGAATTATAACGGACACTATGTGTCAAGTTTGGACTGCAGACATTTGAAACTCTGAACCTGAATGGAATGGAAACAAAATCCCGAGAACAGCTCCGGGATACATTTATTCAATTTCCTTTCAACAACCTTTGAAGAAATGTGCAAGACGTTCATGAAATGCAGCACTGTCTTGATCACTCCTCTTAGAGGCTGGATGAGCACGGCGGGTCAAAGGTCAGCCTGTTCTTTAGCATGACATGGCATGCTTAGGCGATGCCAGCAAAGTTTTGGCTCTTGATCATGTCTGCCTCTGACAAAGTGAGAAACAGGGATGCTGCTTTTCCAGCACAAATTTGTGCACAATGTGTTTACAAAGCACGTACATGTTTCCAGATGTGTTTGTTTTGTTTTGTTTTATTTCTGGAATCTTCGCATGGAGATTATTTCCACAAAACCATCGGAAGTCTAAACTTCAAAGAAAAGGAAAGGTAGCATTCCTGAATGTGTATGTCATATCCTGAAAAATGCATGCATGGGCTCAGAGTCTGTAGTTTAGCCAACTTCAGAACGTATAAAATATGTGTAGAGCTTGTATTTTGGGGAGGGAGTGAACAGTGTTGTTACGTTTGTTTGTTAAGCCAGAACGAGCGACAGTGGTCATCCATCCGGAAATACTGTCAGCACGTGACACTGACGTAGTGGGCATGAGCTTTTAAAAGGTATGTCACGTGATACTGAACAAATTATCTGAACAAAATAATGATGGTCTCAATGATTCTACCACTGGTGCGGTATGCAACAGACATTTCGCAGTGATTTGGTCGTTTGGTGCAATAGTTCTGTTTGGTATTTTAATGTAAGTTAGAAAATTATTATGACAATAGATCTGTTTATAAAGATGATTCTTAAATGATGTAGGATTAAGCTGAAAGAAAGAAACAAAATAATTCGTGAGCACTTGTTTTCAAATAGCATTTTTTTTCAACATGCAATCCATGGCACGAAGGCGGCCATAGTATTCTGAAAATGTCATGTCATCATGCATTAATTCATTGGTACACATTTCATAGCATATTAAGTTACATATGTGGAATATGAGCAGTGTGTCTGTGTGGTTACGTACACTGAAGACACTTCTTCTTTTTTTTGAAGCTGTCAAGAAAATTGTCATAAAAACAAGCAAAAGAATTCATTCATGATGAATGTTAAATAACAGTGTCAGACAAAAATCGCATGACTGTTAATACTGTCATATATCTCTACATATGAAAGTAGCAAGGTTAGTATCACAGCTGAGATGCAGGCAAAGCATGGATAGTTGCGAGTAGCCGAGTTGCCTTTACCTGAAGAAGGGGGAATCTTCACTCACATGGTGGCTAAGGGCAAAAACACCTTGGGGATGAGAAATCTAACGACAGGTAACATCTTGGGAGTGAAATAGTTGGATTGGCCAATACGAAAAAAGTTGCAGATGTGCAGAGTGTGGAAAAAAAAATCATATGGGGCTTCACTGGACTCTTGGTTCAGGTCAAGATTTTATGGGATCGGCAGGGGACTTTATTGCATAGAGGGTCATAGTTAATAGAATATGGATGAAGCAAAAGGAAGCCTTCAAAGTTTGATAAGTCTGGTGTTGGGTAAGCTTCAAGGGATCTGAATATAACTGGAATGAGGACCGACGCCTATGTATGAAGGCAAAGGGGGATGTCTTGAATTTTTGGGGCCGGGGTATAATTTCATTTTTGATGGATGACATTACGTCAATGTTTGTAAGATTAATTAAGACAACATCGTAGGATATCACAAGATCAGGGATACAAATGGGAGAGAATGGATTATTGTAGGGGATGGGGGAAAGTTGATGGGTCACTGGTTGGATGAAGGGAAGGTTGAGAAAAACAACAGATCTTGATACATTGTGGATACGTCTTCCACAGGTGGACAAGGATGAGAGGACAAAACTCTACCCGCAGTCAGAAAGGTGTGAATGAGGCACATGCTAAGCTAGACACTTACAGCATAATAAGCAGGGACTTTTACCGTGCTGCCTCCCATACTGCAAACGAGGAGAGAAAAAAAGTACAGGTAATCAGACCTGACCTTGAGCATCCATCAGCATTTCCGGTACCATGACAAAGAGTTTGATCAAACACCTTATACCAATCTAATCAAAGTACCTGTATCTGCATAAATGCTAGGCTGTACAAAGAACTTGCATAAATATGCAAACTACAGGCTAATACATGTATCAATCGAAATTTCTCTACGTGTAGGAGGAGTATACCAGACGAAATATGACGGTGATAATCAAGTAATGAAAATGTGTCATTATGATTGTCTTCTGTGTTGGATCAAAATAATGCAGCAGGAACAAATAAGCGTTCATATCTATCTAAAAACAATCATGGTCAAGGACCAAAACAGACAGACAGTTCAAAGACATCTACAACATCAATGAATGTACAATAATGCAATTTACGTTCTGGGACCACACTGAAACAAACTATACAAAGACACATAAACCCACATTATATTATTGTAAGACTAGTGTGCTTGTACCATTTATGCCTCATGCAATGCAGTATTTCTAAATAATAGTTTCTAACTATAAGAAAACATTCGAGAGGAAAGAAGTGAAAATTATATGAATCAGGTCCAGTTCATTAAGGCTGGAGTTCAAGAATTAATTAAAATAAAAAATAAAAAAGCTGAATAAAGTCTTCTCCAGAATCAAAAGAAACAATAATTTTCCAGCCGAGATAGACACATGTATCAGAATCACACAAAGGAAGATATCCCGTCAACATTTGCAAGACATGCGGGTCAGATTTTGCTCACTTCCTGCAAAGCATTGATACCGTTGTCACTTAGAACGAAAATTATGGCATAGATGCCAGTATGGCTCAAGATGGTGGTTTTGTTTGGGTTTTTTTTTATGTTTGTGCTTTTGATGTTCTCTTCAGGGAAGAAAATCATGAAAGTTTTTGAAGAAGAACAAAAAATATCTGAAGTTAAGTGTGCCCTACTGTATCTCTGCTCAGCATAATTATTCTTAGACACTTTCAAGAAACTGGAGCCATTCTGTGGCATTTTTAGTACCGAATATTTTCTGAGCAGAATCTCTCTTATTAGTATTAGTACGCATGCGCTGAAATTCGGCAAAATGAGAGCAGCTGGGATTTGGATTATTTAGAGAGCGGAGGTTTAGAGACATGCAAATATAATGTGGTTGTGGAGGTCCTCTCTAAGATCTGAGGACGGGAGGATAAAGGTGGGAGCCTGTGTACGATTGAGGATGGAAGTTGAAGGTTCAGACACATGCAGACGACATGAAAAGGGAGCTTCTCTATGATCTGAGAATGGGAAGGTAAACATGAGAGCTGGTTTACGGCTGATGACACTTCATGTCGACAAGGATCATTCTGGTGAGCCATGAGAGACAAGCACTGAGGAGGGGGCGTAAGAGGCTGCCACTGATCGTCGAAATGGTAAGCATAACCTGCCGTTATAGGGGTCTCATTGAACGGCATCTTTGAAGGTTTTGGTAATAAGAGGTAGAGGTTCCAAACGGGAAGATGCAGACAGCCAGAGAGAGCCAAAGAAAAGGATGCACACGGGGTATGGGACAAGGGAAGAGTTTGAGGAAGTTATGCTGAAGAACGATTAGACTGTGTTCAAACGCCAGCTGAAACTCTCTGGTGATGAAAGGTTGGGGCAATGTCCACCATTAGGAGTGTAAAGCCATCTCCAAAGTAGTGGAAGTGGGACTGTTGGTTGGAAGGTTACATGGATATCAAGGATTGCAATGAAAAAGGGAGTTACAGGGCGAATCATAACGGATTGAGACCCGGTCGGGACAAAAGTGATATATAAGGATGTCAGAGGGGCGAAACCATGATTATACAGCCGTTATTATTGTAGTGAGGGTTGGGGGTTAAAAACCAACACTTCACGGCAGCTGAGAGGCGTTTCTACACCCCTCCGTGCTTCTACTCATCCAGCAAAGGTGAAAGTCACTTGACGTGACTTGTACCTCGCGAGATTTGGTGTCTTCGGTCTCTCTAGTGGTTTCAGTTTGGAGATCTTCACCGGAGCAGGAGTCCGCGGCACCGGCGGCGGGCTGGGCAGCCGGACAGGCGGGACATAGATAAGTGGCTTCAGCAACCGCGGCCGGCGGAACTTCTTGCCAGGAGTGTGAACCACTTTCTTGGGGGCGGGTCTCCGAGGTGGGGCTGGGACCACTGTCCTGGGTGGAGGTCTCCAAATTGGGACTTGGGGTGGGACCACGACGGTCCTGGGTGGAGACACCGCGACTGTGGCACTACTCACTAATCTTGGTCCTGGCCGATATCCTGGGACTCGTCTTATGACTCGGGGCTTGTGAAATAAAGGACAAACATTTGATACATGTCGCAGATGAAAGTAGACTAGAGCTGCAGAAAGACACGCAGCTATTTCTCTTTGGCTGCAGGGATATCACGCTATTATGAGGAGACAAGTCTGGGGTAAGTCTCCTCTGTTTAGTTTGCTCTTCACTGCAACACAGAGTGGAGGTTGGGCAAATATTGGTACTGGAAAGAAGGCACTAGAAAAGCGCGAAAGCTCTGACGGCTTGCTCAATATTTCCTGCACGTAGTCGGTGGAAAGGCAACGGTGTGGGAGAAAGAAAGGTGGGTAGATGGCCATGGTGATCAACGAAAGAGGCCGACAAGGGGTTCAGCTTAAACTAGACGCGGATATGGAAGGGGAGAATGAAGTTCTGGACGATCATTCGAATGCCCAATTAAAGACGCACAAGATGTGGATTTCAGACCTCAGCCAAGGACTATAGAACTACGTCTTAGTTAGGGGGAAGAGGAAGATATGGACTATTTAGTATTAACATAAAATGTGGATTCTTGGTCTCAACTAAGGGACACTATAACAATACCTCATTGAAAGGGGCAAGGAAAGGATTTTAGCTAAAGGACCACAGAACTGCGCCTTGACAGAACAAGGGAAAAGTAGGGCTCAGATAAGATCAGTTCTTCAGATACAGGAAAGAGT
Source organism: Ellobium chinense (assembly GCA_033807755.1). Taxonomy (NCBI): domain Eukaryota; kingdom Metazoa; phylum Mollusca; class Gastropoda; order Ellobiida; family Ellobiidae; genus Ellobium; species Ellobium chinense. The sequence continues at coordinate 165,594 of JAWQUT010000339.1, forward strand.
TCTGTCATGTGCTAAGCTAAGCAAAAGTAAGCAAGGTTTACAGATAAATGCTGAAAATTAGTAAAATAACTAAATATCTAAAACAAATCGAAACTATGTTTAAACAATGGAAAATATCACCATTTATATATCAGTGTTGAAATTTGAAAACATAATTATTATCTACCATAGAATGCGGAGATAAAAAAGGAGAAAAAAACAATAGACAACACTACACAATAAAATTCTGGTCCAAATAATGGAAGTTGCTCTGAAATGTAAAATTGTCTACAACTTCTCTAACTGATGTGAGGTGAAGATGCCATATCTAAATAAACACCAAAGTATATGAGAACTGAACAAAACTACATACTTAAGACAGCAATGCCTAGGTTTGCATCTCACATGAACTAACAGATGCTTAGATACTTGTCACGATTTTCTGTCCTTACAGTGACATATACGGATAGCTGGCTCTTTTCCTGGTGCACAGAAGAGGAGATCTGATGTTGTTCATCAGCTGGCAGGACAAGTACGCTCATGTTATGCAGGCTCATGTAATTGAAATTTGTGTGCCAGTTATGTACGATTCCAAATCTCGAGATCAACGCAATCCAATTCAGATAAAATATGCAAACTCTGACTTCATCAACAATGCCAGGCTGGAACAGAATTTGCTCTGAATACGTTTACAAAATAACATGCACAACAACACCAGATCTTCTTCGCACACAGTTCAGAGTGATGCTCATCCGCTAAGCCTCAGCTACGACAGAGTAACAATGTATATTATCATAGTGGAGTCACCAAGGAAGTGACCATGCAGGAGAAGAATGCTTACCTGGAATGAGAATGAGAAACAGCGAAATCAACAGCGAAAGCAAGGTGCCGATTGTTACTGAAGCTCCACACACAGACTTTATCACACACAAAATCAAAGCAGGATTTTTCAACATGCTTTGCTTGAAAACGCAGCCAGCAAGCCTTCACGTACATAAATGCAACACATAATATCAGTACATACGGAGAACGAGGACAAGGGACGGAATATGTGGATGATTAGACAAAAACAGGGAGTATAATATTATATATCGTTTAGTTTAATGAAACACAGCTTTTGATTCAGTGGGCGTGTCTTAAGACCGACAAAGTAATAAGCCATGCCCACCACTGCCGTAATTGAGCCTACTTTTGGGAGGGGTTGGGAGCGATCTTGAAGTCCGAATCCAGATAGCGGTCCAGCAGCTGTCGTTGCCTGTCCATCTTCTCCTGAACGTCTCGGACTCGTTCCCTCATGCGAATAAAACTGGAGGGCTCATATATGAGGTCGTCGGGGGCGAGCCTCGATTCCACACGGTACTGTGGGCGGGGCAACACAGGTCAGAGGTCAAGGACATTGTGTCAGGCTCGGGTTAGTTCAAAGCACAAGAAGGTTAGAAGAGGGGGCTGACGATGGAGGAAAATGAGGTGATACTCACCAGTTCTAGAAAAAGGTTTTCTACTTTCTACCGGTTTGAACTTTATTTACCCTAGCAGCATGGGCAGTGATATATTATGTAGCTCATGTAAAGGGCATGTGGTCGCCCACTTCAAGAGATCACTCCTCTAAACTTTTACTCTATACATTAAAAATTATTATAGCTTAAACATCGTTCATGCGAACACTATGAGAATCCCGTAACTGGGTAGTCTACTTTTAGTCTGTTGACGTGTCATCGACAGGTCTTCTACGGAGATAATAATATGTTGACATGCTGGACACTACTGGGAGTCCATTTACCTGGCCAGTTCTGAGAGTCAACGTCAACATCGTTTTATAAGGAATTTGCTTCTCAATTATTCCTTTAACTGCTCAGCAAGTTTCTAAGCGCCAATGCGGCTCTTAGATTCCATAGAATCTTTTTAAATCCTTAAAATGATCGAAAGATAGGCCTAGGAGTCTAAAGCAAAGAGTGAAAAAGCTAAAAGAAAAAGCAGTAAGAAACAGGCCTTGTAAGGGCAGAAAGGACGCAAGAAAGAGAAGGAAAGATCGACGGAAAGAGAGAAACAGCTTGCCCGTCCTTACCTGCCATGACAAAAGATTTTTAGGTTTAGTGAAACCGTCCACATCTCTGACTGCTTTACGCTCCGTAGGTTTGGGCTGAACGAGGGAATGGAAGGAAGGGTCAGTGCTAGGAAGGAACCATCGAGTTGGAGAACACAACACGAGAAGCAAGGGGAGGAAATTAGAAGTAGAACAACCGGAAATATCTCTAGTTCAACAGCACAGGGAAGAGAGAGGTCACTGCACACAACTGAAGATAGAATGAACTAGCTCCATCTGAGCCATGATGGAAATGGGAATGTTGTCTCGACCTAGCCTGAAGAACATCGTATGCCAAACGCGGTGAATGAGTTCAAAGTCTCCAATTTGGTCACTGCATTTGAAACATTTGATTCCCTAGTAATTCCCAGCAAAAACTGAAAGCTGATGGAACTAAGGTCATTCAACCTTCAAGTCGTCCATCCCAAAGTGGTCAAGGTGTATTTCACACACTGTAAATTATGCAGCACCCTCGGTCGTAATTTCTGAAAGTTCTGGAATTTTCCTTCGACAGTTTGCATCAACACTTCGATCTGACAATTTACATTCCTTTCATACAGCCACGACTGATAACTGGTTACTTTGTATCTTGTTTACATGAAAATATCACGAATTACATAATGTATTGTGTCTTAATTTATTGTGTCGTCGAATTCTGTAAGCAAATTGACATTACTTTGGATATCGTTATTAAAACAAATTCAACACAGACTATCCCCTTGTTGTTGTGGTGGTTGTTCTGCTGTTATTATTGTTTCCACAAAATCTCAAAAGTAGTACAGGCGTGTATTTATGGACCCACTTTGGGAAGAGACGATCTTAGAGATACTATGGGTCTAAAGATGTGTAGGAATGGGGAGAAACGATCTAATGTAATATAGGGTAGACCCTAGAAAAACAAATTATGCCTATAAGTCACTATTTCAGCTCTTTGGTGAGTCCAACAATGTCTTAACATGAACATTTTATGATCTACTTTTCAAATACCATTGTTCTTTAGTATTTTTTCCCAAGGCTTCCGTGCATATTCCCATCTCTTTTTATCCAATGATGAAGCCCAGTCGTTCAATGTTATTCCTGGCATTAGTCAACTGTATAAACTCAAATAACAGAAAACAAGTCTTCCAGATAATATGCATATATATAACTTACAGACTTTCAATATCTTTGGGCGTGGAAAAAAAATTAGCAGTCCATTGTTGTGTATTTCAGTGTTTTGACGAATATAAAAACTTACCAAGGGCGGCCTAGAAGAGTGAAGAGCACTCGTGCTAGGCGTGCGGTAGTAGATTCCTGCCTGAAAGAAAATTGGTGTGTTTCTGTTGCATCTGAATGAACTTTAAGCTTGAGTTATGGTTGTGATCAGTAACTACTTATAGTCCTAAATATTAGCTCAATGTCCCTTCCTCCCTTCCCATCCCCACCCCTCACCTCCAAAAACCCACTACCCTATTTTTTTTCTTGTGAACGCTACACTACCTACAGGTAATACCTATTTACATATCATAGCTTTCATTAAAACTAGCGTACTTTTATGAATGTCCCCGAATAGTTTGAATTCGTCCAATGTATTAGGTACTGCTTATTTTGACATACTTCCGATTGCTTTCTTTCACTGAAAATATTGATAAACTAACAGAATACTGAGACAACTACATAAGAGCCAAAGAAAGGCCTGAATTGATCTCAAGGAAAAGGTAAACTAACACTAGAATAGATCTAATAACACTCAGTATCAAGACCTGTAAAACTATTCTTGGCAATGAAATAGATTTCGCATCAAACTTCGTTCTTTTTCTTCAGACAGACAAGGACAGAAACATCAGAAGATGTCGTATATTATGCTAGACAGTGGATTTCATTGTTAGAGCTCAAATCACACGAGTACAGAACTCTTATGACGTCAAATTGAATGTGTAGATACACACGGTAGTATATAGGTGCAGCTGCACGGCATAACAGAAATAAAAGTGTGTATAACAAATAAAAACAATACAGAGGTGCTTGGAGTGTTGATAAACTTACTTATCTTGTTGTTGTATTTTTTTTTTAAATTTAATTTGTATGCATATATCACAGTAATAAAGACGTAAGGCCAATCATGCGCGCTTGCAACACAAACACATAACACACAACAACAGCATGTCATAGCCACACACGCCTATAGTCTCATTATTCGTGCGCTGAAAGAAAACAGTAATGAGCATTTGATAGAGTCTAGAATACATATCACACCTTGGCCTGTAGTTTATTTATTTCATTTCTTAAATTGGGTTAGGAGCTGAAAGAAGAGCCAACATTAATTCAGACATACAATCAAATCGATGAAATCTCTGGCCAACCAAAGCGCATGACAAGATCAAACTCAGTGATGATCGCCGCGTTGTTGATAAGCAAGGGTTAGTCATGAAGATGGGTTAGTAGATGAACGAGATGAGTTGCACGACACAGTGAAAAGTCTTGAAAGAAAAGCTAGAGTAGTAGAAGTCGTAGGAAGACAGAATGATACAAGCTTTTGCATTCAAGCAAATCTGAGAGATATGAAAGGGACTACCACACTATGTACCGCTCACAACTGGACATGGAGGTACAGTTTCACAACAGATCAATCCATGCCACAAAGATATCTGTTTCCACATGATGTGGAGTTTATTAGTCACGGCCACACGGCGTGCCCTGTAAAGTTTGGGTCGTGTTGCTCCATGGCAACAATACTTAGAGAACTACTACCATTAGCAGCAACACATATAGCTAAGAAGAAAATGTTCACAGTTGGCACTATTGTCAACTAATTAAAGCCCAGTTTGTTCATAGCATTTGTCTATTGTCATATCATTGAGGCCTATATTTTTTAGTGCTTAGAGACTATCACTGGGCTGAGGATAATAATATACTGGACTATAGATATACTGAGGTAACCATAACATGCTCAACTGGATTCTCAGTTGAAAGCCTATGACCTGATGTAGACATGATATGTGTGGCCGTGACGTCAACGTGTAAGAGTGTTATTATGACAATATAATGCAAATCCATGTAATGTGTGATCACATTAATAACAGTGTTCTGAATATTTGAAGGAAACATTTGAAATTCAAGAATGTGGTGGAGGGTTGAAATAAAAAAAAAAAGTATGGGTTTAGTAAACAGAAATTGGTGTAAGCTTGAAACCAAATCAGAAATAAGTGGAATGCCTCTGCACCAGTCGTTCTAGGCATATTCAGGGTTGAAACATAACCATACTGTAGAGGTAAAGCATACGTTTTTTTTTTCTTTCTTACTTTCTGCACGGTTTCTACTTACGGAGTTGTCTAGGGATGTATTCGCTCTAAGGAGGCACGGAACCTGGTCGATGGAGCGAACTCCTGCGAAACGGATACGGCTGAAACTAGAACGTGGAGATTGTGGGGTCGTTTGCTCCTGGTCTCAATGGTCTCGAGAAAGGTTAGCGACTGATACATGGTTGCACCACCATGGTAACCTATACCAAGGCGTGCAGCGATTGGCTGATTACCCGCCAGAAAGCGTTTCCTCGATCAACATTCTTCCCACAATGTCGGGTGGCGTCACACCGCCCGGCCATTGCTTTAAATCACGTGACATGGACCTTACCTCCAGTTCCTCTCTCTTCATCTCGCGGAGCTTGTTGGCAGCGTACTCAGAACGAGGCCTCCTCAGCTTCTTGCCTCCATCCGCTTCCATCCTACTGCCGATGATTGCCGCCTGGCGGAGCAGAAGCCAACACGGTCATTCATGTGGTCAGCAGCTGTATCTGTTAGTGCCAAGGTGACCTCACGATGCTGCTCTAGAAGTTCTACCACAGTTGGTCACTGTCTTTGATTGGCTAGTCTCCATCTTGCGCTTCTACATTATTTTGCATTGGGGAGTTGTCTAGAATGTTTCTAAGAAATGTCACAGTCTGCTGTTTGATGGAATCATCTTAGTTAAAGTTTCTATTATTTTTGTTCCCCTTTCACTGTTCTTTCTTAACATGTTGTCAGAATTACAATTTTGAAGAAAGTTCTAAATCTGACTTTTTACAAATCTTTCAGGCAAATCTGACTTCTCTACAGAACTTGTGACCAACCTTGACTACAGATTAATATCCAGTCAGATACTTCCACGACGCACAAGGAAAGCATTCCACCATGGTTACCTTGCATCCAGCGCTAACATTCGTGCCATCTCCTGTTAGTATGCACAGTTATACAGACACGCAGCCGACAAGTTGAGCGGTAAGCAGGAATGGAGTACGTACACAAGACAAAAGCTAAGACCGCCACCGATCAAGTTCTCACAAAGTTTACTTCTCAACCGCCGAGACTCATTTTGAATGTCTTCAGTTTTAACTGGCGTAGATATTTTTACGGTTGACGAGGGAGGAAGAAAAGCGTTTCTTGAGGTCGCACTGACATTGCAATGTTCAAAGAGGACAGTTCCTCTCAACAAGCGAGAAATGCCACTCAGCATCACATGGGAAATGTCTTAGGCCAAGCAATACTGTGAAGTGATCATACGGTGGACAACATGCTTCCGCTCATGTGATTCTCCTTGGTCTCATGCAGCAAGACACAGACAGCGCAGCAATGGCTATCAAAGATGTATTGCAAAGGAATATTTTGCAGCGTTTCGAAAATAAATTATAACATCTTCTCAGATGGAGCTTATAATTTTGTTTTTAACTTAAGGCTGCAACGGTCGGTGGCCATCTTTGCGAGACATGCATATTTTTTAATGTATTATTTGGAAATGACAGAAGAAACTCCAGGCCAAGGCAATGTTTAATGAAGCAGTTCTAAAACTGAGGATTATTGCCACGGAAGAAAAGAACATGGCCAGCATGAGCACAGTCACATGGATGATGAAATGACAAGAATAGACAATTATGCCAAAGAGAATGAGGAAAGAGCTAATCAGAATGATGGAGATGATGAAGTAATCAGCAAGGCTTTGGAACATGAACCGCCAAACCAGATGGATTTCTACAGCTTTCATGGATGATTTCGGAATCTGCATTTGGAATTGTTTTGCATGAAGCCCAGTCATAAAGCTTCTTTGTGGATTTAACATCAGCTGCTATCTGTTAAATTATACTTGAAAATATCCTTCCTGACCTAGCAAAGACTTCTCCTGAGAGAAGTAGCGAGAATATCAAGCAGTAGCGGACTAAATGTAGACATTGACGAAACAAGAATTTTGAGAGCAGAGCTGCAGCAACAGGAGAACATGGCGGAAGTCATGGCTGTCACTGGTGAAAGTTGTTAATATGTGAATGAGATGAAAGTTATTGGGTTTTCATTTTCATTCGCCAGTCCTCTAAAGCAGAATGTCTCAGCAGTTTCCCTTCAGTCGCATTTCGTATGGTTTGGGTATAAACCTTTGCCATTTCAGGTGACAAGAGGCAGTATTTCAGCAGACAGTGGCTGAACAACTTATCTCAAAACCTGAGCAGGGATGGTAGCTAATCACCTGTATTCAGTCTTAGATTAGTGCAGCGAGCTGTATGAGCTCAACTGCTCGTGTGCCATATCTTTTCTTTGCTGAGAGGCACATATCGCATTTTAGCGACTGTATTATAAAACAAGCAAAATGCTGACATTCTGTTTTATCGCGACTGGGTGGTCAATGCAAATGCGTAAAAATGAAGGATGTTGAATCACCTTTGACCTATTGCTTGGCCCTGGACCTTTCCAGGGGACATAGACCTGTGGGAAACCCGCAAGCGTTGGGCGCGGGGGCTTTGACTCTGGGCCGAACCTCCCACGGTGGGCATACAGGTATCTGCTCAGAGCTCGTTCTTTGACATCAGGGACGCTGAAGTAGTAGTCGGAAGCTCTGTCAAAATTCCTCGGCACGCTGGCAGCTCTTCGCAGAACCCCAGGAGTATACCTCTTCTCTTCCGCTCTGGCTCTGGCAAGGCGGGCGGCATCTTTCCTCAGTGGCATGGGCCTGTGAGCCCAGAGTTGGGAAGTGGACACCGGCTCTTCAGGGGTGTAGTCAAGCCTTGGTCCCACAGAACTTGCTCGAGAACGTCTCAGGACGTCAGATCTCAAGGACATGGGCCTGTGAGCCCACAGCCTGGAAGTCGGCAGCGGCTCTGGTGGTTTGTACGCAGGCTGGGCTTTCCTAGGACGAGGAGGCGGAAGGGACGTCGCACGGACAAATCTATTTTCAGGCGGTGGGACCGAGCCACCGCGAGCTCTAAGGTGCCAAGGGGCCTCTGCCTGGGATAGAACGACTGGCTTAGAAGCTATGATGTTACTATTAATATATCTACTACTACTACTAGGTGCCAAAATCACGACAGGCCCCCGCACGGGAGACTGCCTGGCCAGCAGGGGTGCTGCTACCTGGGTGCTCTGCTGTTGTAGGACCTGCTGTCCAGGTGCGGGCCTAGGCGTGGGAGGGGCCGTACTAGCCCGCACCCTCCTGCTCACCGCGGACACCCGCGGATTTACATGTTGCTCTGTGGACACCTGCAAGGAGGAGGAGGGTACGGCTATTCAAGAGGGGAATAACACTACAGCTGAGGGCAGAAGAGTCTGGGTGACAGATGGGATTAGGAATGGGCTGACAGATGAAAGATATGAAATTATGCTGATGCATTTGGTGTCCCTCAGCTTTTCTTCTTAATCACGTAGGACCGGCCAATTGTGGAGGAGCTTTGAAGCGATTCTTCATCTGTTCATGAACAGGTGAACTTGAAAACAACAGCAAAAAATTCTCTCTATATATTGCATTTTCTTTGGGCCAGCTCCCGTTCTTTTCTCTTGACACCAAACACATCAGGAAAAAAGATCTTGAGATTTGAAAATCAATGTCCAAGAGCGAACCAGGCTTCACAAGAGCGCACAGCAAAACATGAAGACAGAAAGCTGGCTGGCAACACTGGAGCAACATGTGTGACTGTGAAACAGCAAAACGTGCCAGAATGTGAGCTACGAAACTATGGAGGAAGTCAGGACAGCAGAAAGAAACGTCAACAGACAGTGACCAAGAGGTGCTTCAAAGAACCTCAGTCAATAGGCTACACAGAATGATAAGAATCACGGATCGCGGAAAGCAAAGTGAAAAAGTGAAAAGATGACATTGAAAAAAAAAGGCAAAATTTAAAAAAAAAAAGGGCATGGGAGAAGGGACTAGAGAAGGGACTACTCATCATACATATCAACATTATACACATAAACAACAAAGACTGACAACCAGGAGGTCAGTTCAAGAGCAGCGACTGATGGGATGAGTGGCAAGTATAAATTTGAGAGTAGGCTGGCATCGAACACAGGGTTACTCAGAAGCAAATATGAAACCAGCTCGCCGACGAAGGTGATTAAAGCTGTGCTGAAGATTGACAAGGAGGATATCTGAGGATGAGACTGCCTAAAAGATGAGAGTGCAATGGGATGGTAAGTGTATGAGAGACAATAGCCCCAACAGGAGATATTTCTACCGACTCTTAACATAACTTCAACCATAGCGCAGGTTCTGCTGAGCCCTACGCAAAGTCAGCCACCAGTGCCAGCTACAAGCCACATGTGCGCAGCGGGGCGGCATCGATGTAGCTGTCCTCTTAGTTTCGTGATTAGATCCGAGCAGTTGGTCCGTAACATCATTCGCTAGAGTTTTCGCAACGGATGTCGGCGGCGAGTTTCCAGTATCGGCCTGCTTACAGTGTAATCGGTGCGGCATTGACCTTGCTATATTTAATTTGTGTACGTTCCAAGTAGATCCCCCATCTTGCTTACCGTTCACAAGACAAAAGCATCTTATTACTGCAGAATCAACAACACACAAAAATAAACACCAAAGCATTGCACAGCACTTGCTGAGAGTGTTAAAAATAAAAGTGTGCAGAAATCAGATAACACAGGTGCAATAAATAGGTTACAACAGAAAACAAAACGAAGTTTCGCATACATACTAGGATACAGAGCATGTGTGTCACATGTCATGTCAAAACTGGAGTCCTGTCCGTTGGTCTGAAGCATTTGGCGATAAACACACCAATGGGTTACACAAGTAAGTGTGTGGGGAAACACTGCGGGGAAGAAAAACAACAACAACCAAAACCAAAACTCCCCCAAAAAACAAGAAAAAAAAACACCAACAAACACACACTCGGAACTACACAGTGAACACTGCTGGGTTAGTCCAAACAAAATTACGCTGTTAGTGAATGCACAGGAACGCTTAAAATTTCTATTTGAAAAAGGTTAACACAGCGATGCGTCAAACATGCTTTTTATCAAAGCTTTCTATATAAATATATATCATAATATGGTACGAGTCTTTTTAACATATAATTCACAACAGCTCTACATACTACTTATATCCAGTTCCTTTCTATTCATACAGTCCCGTTAAAAGCTATTTTAAACACTAGAAATTTCACATAGCAGATCAAATGTATAGCTATTTCTCATGAATTTCCTCTGAGCAATGAGAGAACCCAAGTTGGACAAAAGGGGTGGCAAACATTTCATGTTGTTTTAGTCATATAATGGGCTTTGCCTATAGATATTCAGAGGCCTGGACAGGCAACAAATTGCTGAAATATCCCCACAGATTTTATCCTAAATAAAATTTATCGACCATTCTTGAGAAGTCTGTTAACAAACCAAACATATCCATAGTATCTTATCCTGCTTTCCGTCCTATATGATGTCCCTGCAACTGAGAAAAACCTGACTCATAGAAAAGAAAAACAGTCAAATCAAAATGAAATGTCCACCACAGATCTCTAAGTACAAAACCAAAATTGGAAAAAAAAATTCTTTTAGAATTCTTCAATTTTGTGCCTAACGTATCCCTAAGTCTATAAGTATACTACTAGCACTACGAACTACATTTTGCAAGCATAGCAGTCGGCCGTTAATTAGAAGCAGCTACGCATGCCCATTTTCTGTAATCTTGTCTCAGAAGATATCACTCATTGTTAAGGAAGCCAAGAAGTCTACAACAGTGAAAATTCAGTATTTTCAGCAAAGATGTGGAAAAGTAATCACACTAGTCAAAGAAATTATAATTTTGAAAAAAGAAAAGAAATCATAATGCAGATGTTGTTTGATGTAAATAAACATCACAAAGCCACAAATCTGTTGCGGTTACTTTAACGTATCATGAATTCTTATAAATGAATGCATCTGTAAAATTTATCTCGAAGACGTTAGAAAATTCTGACTCTCGATTCAGCCTTTTTTTTTTTTTTGCTTTAACAATGTCCTATCAAAAATTTCACATGATAATCATTGCCTGAGATTTGTCGATGGGAAAAGTTGAGAGAGAAATAATTGTAGAAGCATTGTAGGCGAGCGTGCACATTTGAAAATCTTTGCTGAGCACAGAGAGGTCACACTGGCAAGTAAGCGACTAACAAAGAGACTACATATACACCACAAAGCTGGAGCAATCGTTTTAAGCGTACAGAGCTACTTTAAACATAATAATCAGCAGACTTGCGTTGTGCTGACAACCGTCTGAATATGGCGATGACCTACTTTGGTATATCTCGTGGAGAAAACGAAAACGAGTAAATTCACGAGGTAGTGATGTCAGCCCGGGAAGTTTCACAGACCACCCTCTTTAGGGAACGCAACGGTAGAGGATTCCGACATTGCTGTCTTGAATTTGAATTCAGGAAGAAAAAAAAAAGCAGATTAATTCGGCAGATATCCCAAAGTAAGCCTCGCTATTTAACCCAGCGACAATTCGAGACGGCATGATGATATTCAAATTTCAATGCTTTTGTTCATATCAGGCGTTTTGACATCACTTTAAACGTTGCCATGAAAACGAAGACGGTAGTAAGTGGTGATGAGAAAGTAGGAAATTATTTATAATGCACATAAATAGAATTACATTTATCTTTTCTCACGTCTCGTCTCGATCTGTCATCTGAGCTGCAAAGAACAGGAGAAAGAAGCGTGGAAGTTACCTTGATGTTAATCTTCTCTAGCACGGTAAGCTTGTTGGGGGAGGCAGACCCCTCGCCGCCGGCCCTGTACATGGGAAGATGAAGCTTCTTGTCCGAGGGCAAGGTGGTCTCACTTTCCACTAGAGGGAACACGTCCACACGGTGGGACTGGCCGTCGCCCAAACGCGACCGGTAGGAGGAGACCGGTACGCTGTGAGCTCGCCCTGCGATGGTGACAGGCATGTGAACAGTGCGATGAGTGTAACTCGGTGTGCTCGCTCGATACGGCGCCACACTGCGGCCACGGGCGTAATCACCTCTGTCCACGCGGTCCCTAACGTCCGTTCGTATGTCACGCAGTTTGTTTAAATACTTGGACAAGAAAGAGTCAGCCGGGCTTGCTGACTTTGGAGTTATGCCCAGAATTCGTTCGTCTAGGCCAATGTGTGATCCCTTTAATGGAATGGGTGGTGGGTAATACCTGAAACCGTATCGATTCTTTCCATCCTCCGATACTGCGCTCCCCTCGACACTCAAGACAAGACTAGCATGTTTGTAGTCCGGAAGTTTTGAGTCTTCCAGTACCCTTTTCGCCCTGGCCGCAGTGGATGACACGAGGGATTCAAGCAGAGCGCCGGACTGGTAAGGTTTCGTTAGAGGATCGTCCAGATATTTAGTGTAAGAAGGCACAAGAGAAACGTTAGAGAGGGAAGAGGATGGGGGTGGGGAGAGGCGGCTTGCTGTGGGCAAGGAGGGGGAGGTTAGGTAGGAGGATGAAGAGGGAAGGGTTGTGTCCTCGTCATGAGTGGTCAACTCCAGGATTCCCTGTCGGGAGGGGCCAAAGGGAACATAGTCGTACATCTCAGCCATGTCAGCCTCGTATGAACCGTCGTAATCACCGTCGTAGGAGCTTAGTTTAACAGGGGAAGTGCCAGACGGGCGGGGACACGAATACGTACCATATCTGTCAGACGTGTCTTCGTAGTAATCCTCTTCAGCGTCGCTGCCTTCTGGCGAACCTGAGCCAGGGTAAGTTATTCTGCGTACGCCAGTACCGTATGCACTCCCAGCCGGTGTTCTGACGATCTTGTACTTTCGTCTGTACGTTGAGTCCGGATCGTAATCCTCGTCCTCGCTGCCACCGTAGTCGTCATCATAAGAAATGGTGCTCACTTTGGGAACATAGGGTGACGACGACCGGTAGGAGGAGCTTAATGTGGGCGATATGTAATTAGGGTAGAACTTGGTGCTGCTTCTTGTGGAGAACGGACTAGACACGGCTGGATCCGAGAGGAACGATTTGTATGAGATGTGAGATCGAAGGTCGTCCGGATTTCCACTCGCTCGCGGAAGCAGGGACTTGTAAGAGATGTTGGAGGACGTGCTTCCCGATGCCGAATATGGAGGAAGCGAGGAGCCTTTAAGGAAGGTGTTTATCCTAGATGACAGCAACGTGGTGGGTGAGGGGGCTGATGATAACGCTGATTTCATCTTGTCCACACTTTTATAAGGCACCACAGCTCGAGAGCTGGATGTCGGTTTCAGGTCCACCGGAGGCAGGGAGCGGAAGCGTTTGGTTGGACGGCCAGTCCTGGTGGGTGTGCTATCACGTGAGCTGCTGGACGGACGCTGTGTGTGGACAGTAGGGGGAAATCCCGATTACTTTTAACTAGAATCAAATATTAAATATGACGGAGATTTCTCCGATCTTGTTAGAGGCGCATTCGGTGAGGGTGTGGATTTAAGTAAAAGGTAGTTTAGTTGTTGGTTGATTTAGGTCATTTTCATTCGCAAAGAAGGAAAGACGCACACTGTTTTCCCATTTTGAGAGGTTAGGCTCACGCAGTTGAGGGGGATGGTCGCTGTCAACTTCTTGAGGGGACGTGACTGGTAGGAATAACATCAAGAGCTCATTCATATGACTATGTTCTCATTACAAGAGATAAAAACAAGCGGCGAACTCAGTTGGGGTCAGGGTGACGTATTACGCGGGACAATCCAATGGAAAAGGTTTAGGTGTTGGAGGACAACGTACTCCTGTCCGAAGGTAAGGTAAATATCGGTTACTGGATGTTACGGAGAGCAACAGGTGGCTGAACGGTCAACGGTAAATAAAGGTGTAAAACGAAAATAAAATGCATAACAACTGTGGTCAACTGAAAACAACTGAAACAGGACTGCATCCGTGGAGAACACACCGGTCATGGACCAGTCGAACGATGCCCATTCCAAACACTGAATAATGCTTAGTAAAATGGACCGATGAAAACACTATGGTCAAGTCTGGTACGGTGGAAAACCCACACGAAGGCTACATCTAATGTGAAGAAGAAAATGGAGAGCACGGGGCAGAGGTCAGGGAGTGTTATGGGAATGGATGTCTCGGATTATATAACATGATGGATAACTTCAATAGTGAATAGGAGGAGGCAAATCTGGGCTGATATGTTTTGCTCCATGGTTAAACAAAAGAACTGCAAACAAAACTTTCAAAAATTCGAGCGGGCAGAGATCTGTGGAGGACCTTACATAATGTGTTGGAATCCTCGTGATTCTCGGTTACTAATACAGTCAAGCAAAAACGTTCAACAAAAACAGCGAAACAAATCAAAGATTGGGTGAGACAAGGCTAGATGGTAAGTATCTGAAACTCTTCTGTAGACACATAGCAAAGACGGCACGCAGCTGTGGGCAAAGTAAGATGATAAGATAATATGAAGGGTGATCGCTCCTGAAATAGACAGCAAACATTGAAACCTCTCATGGGCGATAAACCTGTGGAGAAATATATTATATCAGATATTGCATTACAAGTTACACACAACGCACTCTAGTATAGCAAGGGATAAAAAGGGAGAGAAACTTTGCTTACTTTGTTTCATCTTCAGGTCACACAGTTATTGGGAATGTTCTCTTTCATACTTCAGTCATGTCACATAGACAAATAAGCAATTTCATGGTTCTATTGCATTTCTTAGAAAGATAAAAACCATTCATCTTTTAAGAAACAAGAGGGATACTAATTTGGTGCAGGGATATAACACAACAAACGATCTGTTTCTATTGTAATGTTTGTGTGTTGTGCGCCTGCGTGTTTTCACACCGTTTACCTATGGATGGGAGCATGTATACTCTGATTTGAATTTGCCCTCTTCAATTTGCCCGCTCTAATATAAAAGAGGAACAAAGATGCATAATCATGAAGCACGCCCTGTGCACACTCTATTGCATAAATGGCATTGCAAGAAATACATCAAACTGTGTTCTCTGATGAATCCTAAATCTGTGAACCTTCATAAGGGTCATTCAAACATGTTCTTTTAGAGAAATATTACACTGGCGAACATAGGTCCCACTGCTGCCACCAAATGTTGTGTAATCCCACCGCTGTCACCAATTTTAGCACTATGCCAAAACAATAAAATTCGAATATTTATGAAGCTTTGAATATATCGATACTCTCTTCGTATTCTCAATACATTATAATGTTTGCATTCTAAAAGTATCTAAAATAAAAAGCCTTCACAGAGATATATGTACATTCACTTAAAGCAACTTAAAGTATGTATGAGAATATGAACGAAATATTAACAGAGCCTAAATGAAACGTGTGAAACGACACAGACACGTATAATGAATACTCACGATGGCCGCCTTGACGTCTCTGAGAAGGGCATAGTCCTTGCCTCGTGAGCGATTGGCAGCGTCATACGTGTCCTCCAGAACAGCATTCGAAAGGTAGTCAGCCCTGTTGAGGCTGTCATCTATACCATAGTCGTGGTAGGTCTCTGATAAAGAGTAGCATAGGATGTGGACATATATAACATTTCAAACCTGGCTTTGGGTAATATGATACTCCCCCTGACCTCTCTCTTAAACTTCTCCAAATCCAGAAAACGTGGGAGAAAATAAAAAGGCGCATGCTAAAATATTTTTCTTCGCATTGAGTTGCGACTCTTTTTGTTCCATTTCCAGCAGGACACAATAAATAAAATGCCTTCACTTAGCTTTTGAAGGACGTCTAACAAATATAAGATCATCCCAGAAGTCGTGCAAATACTTCCACGTGTCACAAACGTCTCCTCGCAAGTCTATTCATTAAGTTACCCCAAAACACCCCACAAATATAGCAGGGTGCGAAGTCAAGTTTGTATGGTGGGTGAGATCAAAACGAGTTCGTGTCGTCAAAAAAAAAACCAACGGAGTTGTCCCCCTTACATCATGTTCACCTGCATCTTCGTACAGCATCAGTTTCTGTGGTCCGAACATTTGGACGTTGCTTCTTAATCGCTGCGACCGCTTTTATACTTATATGTAATGATGGGCAGTCATTAAAGAACTGGCAGGCAGAAGGTCAATTGCCAATGGCCCTAAATCATCATATTATATATATAAGCTTTTCTTTGTATGCAGCCGTGTGAGTTTATTTCTCAAATTTGCTGTGTGAGTCACAAATTCTGTGCAGATGGTCCTTTTTTGGTCAGTGATGGTTCATCTTCTGCCCCCGAATTTATACAAAATGAATTTTCCCACATCCAAGTGGCTTCCACATTGGCTTCATTTTTTAACTCTGACATCCATATGCGCATGACATCACTTCTTTTTGCGTAGCCTATTGTGGTGTCTTCAGCCAACTTAGCGTCTTGAGGCCAAATTCCTTGAATATGGCAGGTTTTTTTGGAGGCTGAAGCCAATAAAAGTCGTTTGGTGTGTTATATATTTTCTCAGTTTAACCGATATGTTTATATACATATATGTTTGCGCATAATAAATAATAAAAGAGAAGCAGTCTAAATACTGCAGTAGCAGTTTGGTCGTCTGCTTCACACAATAATCCCACAAATTTGCGGGTGCTTTGACTAGTATGTGAAAAAATTGGAAACAATCGTTTCCTGCACTGAAAATCATGCCTCAGAACAACTGATCAATCACCTTTCTCGACTTTCCACATCTTGTTGGCCTCATCTAAGAGGGTCCCATAATTGCTAGTGCTAGTTTCATTACCCGTGATCATGTCAGTTAATCAGTTTCAGACCCTGGGATTATTCACAGCGCGCAGGGCCTAGGAACATCTTACTCTCTGTTTTTTGTTATCCACACGTAGCAGATAGCGAACACATTTTGTACAGATATTTTCAAGCTCAAGTTCTTTGCGTACCACATGTCCAGAAAAGCCGTTACAGATCAATTTGCATGACTTATGAGACAACCCTTGTACCACGAGTAAACCCAAATTTTAATGTTTGTGTGATATTAATAGCAAATGATGATCTACAAGGATTATGCTACTTTCACGACCACAAAAAGTTTTGTTTAAGAATGATGAAACACTGACTGTAGGACGTCTGAATTTTCGCACGGAGAGTGGACAAGCTAAGAGACACAACAGTGTTTCTTACTTCCACGTGTAAGCCTAGTGTTTACTCTTGATCTGTTTACTCGTAGGGATTTTCCCCTTCTGTAGAGTAAAATGGCCTTTCGAAAAGGCATTTTTTTCCCTACGTAAAAAAAAAAATCCCTTTTTTAAAGTTGTTGGGAAAAATCGTGAAAGGTAGGGTAAAGTAGGTAATTTTTTTTCTTCTTAATAGTAAATTTATAGGATTATTTCCCCACTTAATTTGCTTGAACATCGGGTAAAGGGAAATACAAGGCAAACAATTACATTCTCTTTTGGGAAAAAGCACATCACCAGAGTGGTAACACTGCCTGACACTTTCTAACTCTTCAGACATAGACTCACCATATGTTTTGGCCCTGGGGATGACCATGACGGGTTCGTGCCGTCTCACCGGCATGGCGTTAGTCCTCGGCTTGTACACTGAGTGGCCCCTTGTGCCCTGGGAAAGAACGAAAATAGAAGCGAAATAAGATTTTTTTTTGTGTTGTTGTTGATTAATAAGTTCACTTCTTTCATTCAGGGTTCATGCAGAGCTATCCCTTTTTGCCTTCACAACCTTATAAAAGGACTCTCAATCACATCCAAGTTACAGCAGACAAAGGTTAAACTGAAATAGGCGGGACAAATTTTTATGCTCGGTTTAAACACAGTTTCAATTTAGGCAGACAAGCTTGAAAAGAAGAAAATAAACGGGTTTCTTGTCTCCTTTTGTTTTAGCGGTTTTCGGGTTTTTTTATTTTCGGTTTAACCGTGTTCGTATTAATGGTTGTCTACTTTATCATCATCACCATCAGTCTGTTAACAAATACATACTGAACACCATTAGAGAGTATCCTGTATTTCTGTGATGGCCACTCACGAACAAAAGGCACTTCGTCAAAAATACATCCCTTCCCGCATGACCCTCACACTGTCATTATTGTTATCGTGATGGTAATCATGATCATCACCAGCACCACTACCACCACTGTAATTGTGAGCCTGTCTGGTTGTCCGGATACTTCCTCATCGCGTGCAGTAAATACAAAAAAAAAACCCAACAAACTATTCAGGAGTTATCACAATAATTTCACCGTTGTCACAACCACCACGACGACGACGACGACAACGACCACCAGCACCATCATCATCATCATCATCATCATCATCATCTATATCATAATTATCAATCACATATAAGTGGCTATAACCAGTATCATCTCTTGAACAACACCACAACAATAGTCAGAAAATAAAATTGTCTGCCGATGTCTCTAAAATTAGGTACAGAATCATTGGACACCCTTTATCAAACATGTCTACCTTAATCAAGGCTATAAATGGATAAAATTTATGTCGCAGCGTCTGCCATCCTTCACCTTAGCACATTGTTTCACAGAATCAAGACACTGCTGTTTTTTAAAAAAATAATCATAAGCATCATCTTTGGTATAAGCACTAACAACAGAAACAGTAGCGAAAATAACAAACAAACAATAACAGCAGCAGCAGCAGCAGCGCTAACAACAACAACAACAACAACAACAACAACTGCAGCGACAACAAGAAAAGCAGTAATCTCACACAGAATGACGTAATAAGGTAAGAGCCATACAATCATGAAGCATAAAGAAGTTGAAACAGACAATGTTTGGCACGTATCGTGAAATGTCAGAGGAGGTCGGAAATATGAAATAGTCGCCACTTTAGACTGAAACCTTCCCCTATCGCGTTTTCCCTTTGTGGTTCTACTGTATACCAATCATACAAGTTTTCCGACGTACATGTACATAATTCCGCCCCGATTCATTCTCTTTTCTGTAGCACTGGCAGTCCCCGAATCTCACAGATAGTCAAAATTAGACTTATGTCACTAGACCAGGAACTGAGATACTGGATTCAGAGGGTGCTGGAGTTGTCCAGTATTGAAAATCCATTTTCTTGCGAAAATCAAAACTACAATCGCTTTTACAAGAGAAAACACTGGTCATTGTGAGTGTGTGTTAATTGATAGTACATGTATATATAAATCTGAGATCTTGTGACCTGCACTAGATTATGTTATTTTTTTCCTATAGTGTGAGAGTGCTCCTCAATCACGACTTTCCCCAGTATCATTGCCCTTCTATGTTCTTTACTCCCTTCCACTTCAAACTTTTCATTTTCACTTTTGCCAGGGTAATACCACCTCAAAACATTTTTGTTGGTTGTTGGGTTGTTGTTTTTTTCTTCACCCCAAAAATGTATGTAAAATAAATGTCTGAACGATACAAATCCAACAGTCATAATATGGCATTATAAACTGAAGTTTCCCTTTGACTGTCTACAAAACCAATGATCCAGTCTGATTTGCCTTGACATACTCAGAAGGCCATACTGTAGAGTCTACGCCTACGCTTAACTTCTACCTATTTCTGCTCTTTGCCGGATTCAATCTAGTCTACCTTCAGTTTCTTGTATCTTCCTTCTATATCCTCGACTTCGGCTTTTATTTTCTACCTGTTTATTTTTGTTTACATGTCCTGCGTTCTCGTTTTACGACAGGATAATGAGCCGATCCAAAATTTGGCATCAGTTCATACGAACTGTTAACCTTATTTTCACCTGTGATTCTGCATAGGCTACAGGTTTGATCCCGTTTACCAAAATCACATCAAAGTCAAGGGATTTTCAAAATTATTTGGAACCCGATCAGTACTCCTTGTGTGTTGTGTTTGGTTATGAAGAGTAGGCATAGAAACCGACTTGAACGTGAGGACCGGTGAGGGCAGAGGCAAGTCGGCATTAACTTCTTCCCAATTGCTGCTACAAAGTGGTTAAGCAGGAATATCTAGTGAAGCTGGCGAAATTGTACGACACCATTTCCTCGTGACGTCAGATCTACTGTAATGCCATGAATTTCACTGGAGGCCAATTTGTGAATATGACCGTTATAGCCGTCAGAGGTCAAATCTGAGGTACCCAAACATTCAAATATTTATAATACATTAGTCTAAGTTCTGTACCAGATTATTTGCTTTTATCAAATAGTGCACAATGTCCGTCATATGTCGAACTGGTCCGCCCCATTACGTCCGACAACCACGTCAGACATGGACTGAAAGATGATCGCTGTCGCTAAAAAATGTTCAGTAGGGTTTCGATAACAAGAACCTCAATAAAAGCTTTAACTCATCAATAAAAGATGCATTTCACATGTGCCAATTAATTTTTACTCTTTTATTTACTATTCGGGTGGACCTCAGTAACAAAAAAATCCTAATAACACTTTGTACATGTACAGTTTTTTCATGAACGAGGGCATAAATATTAACGAGGTTTGACTTTAAAAAGACATTATGCTGATTATATGGTCTTGGTGCCAGCCATTATGTCAGAGAAGGCGCAAACATGCAACAGAACGGTGACGTCATTATGCACACACTTAAAAAAGTAAGTAAAGATAGGAAGACTTTTGAGAGAAGTCCTAATATATCATCATTCTGATGAAGCAACAACAACAACAACAACAACAACAACAACAACAACAACAAAAAACAACGAGGTCTCTTTTGCCCTCTATCTCCTTCTACCTTCCCAACACATACACGTAATCATCATCACCATCGACAGGTGATAGTCTACTACTAATACGGATATCTGTGTAAATGATTCCTCCGCCCTAAACTGTTCCTGCTGGTGTACGGAATCTTAGTCATGGATGACTCAATTTTCGATTTTTACTGACACATTGCTCTGTTAAGCTGTTAGGGTCTCGTTCCTGTCTCCATGCTGGCAGAGGAAGCCATATAATAGCTTCTGGAATCATTGTTCTTTAAATTAATGTTCTCTTCAGCCTGAATATTTTTTGCAACCCCGTAAGCGACAACGTTGTTATTTAACGAAAGTAATATTTAGCCATTCCGGTATCCACGAGGACCATTTCTACCGTCATCACATAGCTCCTACATTTCATATGGCCACCTCTATCCCACCAGTAGACAGTGGACCCCAAGTAACAACAAAGCAAGTGTACTGAATTGGGAAGGGGGCCTCATCAAAGACTATTGCCCGTAATAAGGCAGTGCTCGTCCTTTTTTTTTTTCCGGAATTGTTTATTTTTCAGTTAAACTGAGGAAATGGGACTTAAACAGCACATTCCATTACTGTGTGTGGGATTGGTAGGTTCTGGACAGAGCCTACGCAACAGTCATCTTTCAAACATTTTTGTGTAGGCGGATTCTAAGCGGAGTCGGGGCAATAACCTGAATATTTCAACAGCGACAGGCGGTTGGGCTAACGAGCTGAATCCAATCGTGTACGTTTCTTTATTGATAATCGAGATCTGTTTTCTGTTTGTAAGTGAAGTCCTATCCTGGACTAAGTTTATTTTTTAAATCACAGTACAGATCTTTCGTTTGATTCTAAACGGAGTCGAGGCAATAACCCGACTGTTACACCAGAGACAGGCGCTTGGCAAAACAAGCAGAACTTTACTGTGGACGGTTCTGCACAGGAACTAAGATCTGTCATTTCTTTTAATAAGTTAGATCTTACCCTTATTTTTAAAATCGTTGTACAGAATTTTTAATTTGACTTTTAGGGTTGCAGTGTACAAATTAGGTCACTTACAAATATTGACATACTTTGATTCAGAATTTTATGCTTATTCTGAAGAAATCATCATATATCGTAGCCTACTGGAAATCTAAGCATTTAATTTTTTGGGGAATTTGGTATCTTGACTCTTACAAACTTGCTGCATGTGATCGCATGTTTCTCCAAATCAGTTGATAACATCTGCATAAAACATGACGTTCCACGTGGTTGATAAAGTTAGATCTGCACAGATCTCAACAGTGAAACTGAACAATTACGATACTTTTACAGCGAGGAATAAACAAGGCCGATTTTAGAACATAACCCACCTACCTTTGGCTCGAAAACAGAATCCTGTGCACAAAGACTAAGTGTGTAAAAGGTTTTACTCCCCCGTGAGTTCCTTCATGCACCTGTTGGCCGCTCACACACACCGCACGCGCTCCACAGAAATAAGAAAATGAAGGAGTGACGTTAGAAGGAAAGTCAGGTAAGATAAGTACTGAGCTTAGGGACGAGAGGAGGCCAGGGAAGCGAGTGAGAGAGTGAGCCAGTGAGTTTTCAGAGGTGAATAATGTTCGAAAAAATGCTGAGCGTAATATACCGCTGGTTTGTCAGAATTGCTCAGAGTTGGCACGCGAAAGCCTAGTCGGCAGGCAAATGTCTGGTGAGATATGCCGGGAACACTCGAGAATAAAGCAAAACAAACATCTGTGATTAACAAACATAGAGCTGTCCCAATCCCAAACAAGCCAGTAGGCTGTTAACAAACCAGTAATCGAACGATCTTCTGACTGGTTACGTCCACATAGACTACTGTATGAACGCCAATAGTACCTCATGCCAAATGCACGACAGTCCTGTTACATGTGTAGATAATGTACGGCAGTAACCATATGTTTGCGATTCGTGACAATTTCTTTTGCTGTAGCCAACTCATCAAACTCCTTACCCTTGCATACAGTGGTAAGCGGAAATTCTAGTACAGAATCCCTAAGTAGGGCTGTAACAAAAGCCTCAGAGCTCCCGACCCGCCAGTGGTTCAACGGGCGCATCCATCAAAGTCTTCGTACTTCCCCCCCCCCCCCCCCNCCTCCCCAAAACTACCCTCGATCCCCACTGCCAATATTTTAGAATGCCTTCCGTTAGTATCACTGGAAGCTTTTTCTCCAAGATTTGTGAACCCTCCACCACATTTTACATCGATTCTGTATGATCAGCGATGTAAGACCTCTGGTAACCCAAACACCCCTCCCCTCACCCCTCTTCACCCATTAAAAAAAATTAAAAGCCCAGCATCGTGAATTTAACAGCACCTGAAGCTCTACCTACATCCGTGTCGTACAGGCCTATAATAAATCCAGTTGGAGCATTTCCAAAAATAATGCCGTGTACTGGTACCGTACTTCACTAAGCGTCACTGAGAAGACCAAACAATCACAACTTATCTGCATGTATTCCGCAAGAACAGAAAAGTCAGTGTAATACTTTGCATGACAAAGAACATCCACTCATCCTGGATGAGTACTAGTGACGAACAAAAATAGGGAAAACAACACCTAAACTGTTTTGTCACATGCCACATTGCGCGGAATCACCAGTCTGGAAATTATACATAAGCGGCCCGTTCTTTTCCTCTTTGTAACTGATATAACCCTGCAGGGAGGAATCATTCCTTTGCCTGGAAGTCAAACTTCACAAACTGCTGGAATCTTTAGCTAATCAACGCCCATAGAAAATGTCCAGCATTTCCCTGATGACCATTCAGGACACAGTCTAATATCTCATCCATATCCGTACAAAATTATCGCATTCTCATCATCATCACCACCATCATCATCATTGTCAGTCTAACTCTTGTGAGACTCATATCACGGCAGCGGGCTCTCAGGCAGAAATATTGTACCGCTGTGTGACGTTTATATTACATTTATAAAAAAAAATCTCCAGTAATGTTTGAGAAACCTAATCTTTTGCTTTTATCATCATCATCATCACCGTTATCATCATTATCAACATCATCATCACCACCATCACTATCACCTCCACTACCACACTGTCATTTAGACCTGTTTGTTGGGATACGTCTATAGGTATTCAGTAGTTTATATCTTTGTCAGTTGTCGTAGTCCTGTTGGTTGGCCAAGAGGGGAACAAACAACAAACAACAAACAAAAACGCATGCAATTATGGAGGGAGAGGGATTATTATGTAGAGTTGGAGGAGAGGGATTGTTTTGTAGAACTGGAGAAGAGGAAATCCCAGGACAGTCTCCTCTTCGTCTTGCAAACATTCACGCTATGCTAATACAAATGTACTTGCGAGTATGGACACTATCACGATAGGCTACTGCAAGCATGAAATTACTTTTCCATCACACTGGCGTGTCTCCTCAGCATTACCACGACTAAGGATGAGCACCCACGCCGAAATTCCTTCACCAGTGAGTAATGTCAGCATCTTCAGCCAAGGACAATTAAAAAGAAAGGAAAAAGAAGAAGCAGGAGGGAGGATAGAATGCGAAGGTACGGACCAGGTAGTCTGTGTTGGAGGTGGCAAAATCCGTCTTGGCATGTTTAGCTTTCGTACAAAAATCGCATGATGTGCTGCCTCAGCTACCGTACCAGAAACGTCGAATACGCCCACCAAGGGATTTAACTCCAGAATGTTTGTTTGTCTTGTTTTGTGATAACCGCTAGCACTTGAATTTAAAAGCGCGTCCGAGATATAAAAGAGGAGGAGAGGCATTATGGAACACTTCACTAATTCAAGCTGAATTGCACGCTTCACATCGGAGGCTTATTTCCCTAAATTTCACCAGTAAAAGATTTCATGCTGCGTGCAAACTTTGTAGATCGCTAGATTACCATTCCTCTGAATGTTACGATAATGAAAAGTGATATTTGAAATATTAAATCCAAGTCCATCTGAATCGAGGCAACGTCCACGGCTATAATGGTGGCGGCTTGTCCAGTAATGGTAGTGACTGTATGGCGCAGCTTTAAGAACACTGGAGGGCGACGGTAGTGTGTACATAAGACAACTACAGAACCGCTGAAAAGAACGGGAGAAAGCCAAGTTTCAGACTGCTGCCAATGAAGGAATTCCTCAGAACCGGGTAGCCTACATCGTACAAGTATCATGGTCTCAGATCACGACTTTATCGCGCTGAGAAGAACGTTTTCTGTTCTTCCCTGATGAGTTTTATCTCGGGAAACAGACTATATTTTGAGGTTGTTTGGAAGTCTCCAAATATATTTTGGGGTTGTCTGGAAGTTGGAAGTCTCTATATTTTGGAGTTGTTTGAAAGTCTCCAAATATATTTTCAGATTGTCTGGAGGTTTTAGAATAGGACTTCCTGCTCTTGGGGAATACATGTAAATACAATGTACTGCCAAATAACCAACCAACCAATCCACCGACCAACTGACCAACCAACCAACCGAGTAAGCAAGCAAGCACTATCTGAACCGAGTAATCTCTCCTGTCGCTCCTTTTCCATTTTCGTTCATTCAATCCTCCATTCTCTACATTTTTCATCTTTTAAAAAATGCTTCCTCCCCTCCCCTCTCCCCTCCTTTCCACTGTACATGATATCATAAGTATTTTTAATTCGTCAGTAAGGCGAGTTTCATCGCCTGACCTCAAGGGTCGTCGAATATATTATGAGCCCGATTTTTGGAATTCCGTTGATTTTACGCTTTGTGTTGTACTCATAAACGTGGAATCTTTCTGTACCTCATTTTTGTTTCAAGCCGCATGTGGGAAAGCTTAGATATAGGCCTATTATGCTCAACTTCAACATCCTTCCGCTCCCTTTCCACCTCTGCCATGCACTTTTCGTACGAAGCAAGCAAATATCCCTTCCCCCACCCCACACACACCTTCCAACACACAATAAAAAATACAACAAACTATCTTCTCGGATGTCGCGAAACGAAGACATCGGCAGAAGATTTTTATATTCTCAAAACGCAGCCATTAGCACATAGCAACACGTAATCAACAAGCATGGCTGCCACTGACACGGCGGAGAAAAACAGTGTGGTTCACCTGATGACACAGGCGTTCTTCTGTCTGTGATGCCACTTATACTTAGGAATTAGTGGCTCTGTAGGTTTTTGTGGGTTTTTTTCTGTGCCGCCTCTCCCCCATTCCTTTTATTTTCTAAAATTTCTGAGCATGCTTACTTTATGAGTAAGTACATTTAACCCTTTGTGTATTGACTTAAATTCATTTTCTGTTTTGAAAATTCGGATTTAAAACTGAGAGAGCTGTGAAATCATAGACCAAATCTGACTACCTACCACGAACCATTTTCGTGGCTTATCGCATTCAAAAGGTTAATTGCTTTAATTCAAGCGATGGTAATTTGTGCCTCTCTCTCACACAAGCCATGGAAATCAGTTCTTCACGAAAACCGCCTTTGCTCATGATTTTCCCATTCCATCAGGTAATCATATTGTGTGCGTTGGTCTGTTCTCCTCTCTGTCTCTGCTAAAGGTACGGCATCTCACCTGTGTGCTCACTCAGCGCAGTTTATATTTAGTATCACACACAGGTAACTCTGGCATTCTAAGAAATACAGCGTTTCGTTAACCGCCCCTGCCTCCTCTTTGCTTACACTGTCTTGCCTCTCCGCGCTTTTACCTGTGTACCTGTGTATATTAGACCGCGCTTGCGTTGGAGAGTTTGTGTATGCCTGCGCGTGTTTGTGATGGTTTGGGGAAGGGGAGGGGGAGGCTAGACTTTTGTATTTAAGAAGAGTTGTAATACCTTGCACCTTTACCCAGGCCCAGGAGAATCAAGCAAAAAAGGTGGGGTAACGCACTTTTGTGTTATTCACTCACAGAACACCTGGATTGCCTACGTGCAGCCAGCACCTTCAAGAAATTATTATGGCTAAAAAATTAATAACAGTCGCTACGGAAGTAATGAAGAGGCCTGGAGAGGTGGGGACGCTAGGGAGCTGTTACGGTGGAGTGTATGGAAGTTAACCTCTTACAGTTAGAGGCGAAGAGATTGATAAGTCAGCCAAGACACAGAAATGCTTACAACATGAAGCGGCAATTCGGTGTGATGGGTACTGTTGGTTGGCAGCAATTAACTGGCCAAATTACTGTAAAATTTTTATTTTTTTTTTGTGCCTGTGCGAGGATCCAATTGTCGCGAATTTCATGAGTTGAGCTTGACTAACGAAAATTAATCCAAAGGAAGAAATAAGTTCCGATCAATATTGTTCAGACTGGCTTACTACGAATGGTAACCCACATCGGAAACGCAAATGCAAATATTTCTAGTTACTATTCCTCATTACTCAGGCAATCCTGATTATACCTACTAGGACGTTTTTCTGTCAGTGCTTATTGTCTAGGATTGCCAGTTTGTCGAGGTCAGTGCCAAATGCCGTGCTACAATTACTCTAAACTTTTGCCTTTACATATGCACGAAAAAATAATTCTTAAAAAATACTTCTACAGTACTTATTCTGTTAGACCAAATTCATTTACTTACATAATAATATCCCCTCTTTTCTGTGCCATTCCAGCCTATGTCAGGATATACAGTATATAAAGACCTGTGATCTAAAACGGGAGCACAGTTTGAGCCTTACTAAGAAATACAGAGAATTATGCATTGGTATTAGCAAGCGGTCAAAACCGGCTTCGTAAGAATTTGGCAACCAAGTCAGAAAGGGATATTTCTGGTCTTTGAATGAGTTTCTGAACTATTTTGGGCGATGTTGTTACTTTTTCTTCCCACCAATCACAAAGGCAATAGAAGTACTTTAAACTCCATGCACAGAGAAAAATAATACAAATAAGTGACAATTTGGCTTGTTCCTCAAGTGATTGTTGCGTCTAAGCCTACCATCGAATCAGTTAGTAGCAGCTTCAAGGAGCCATGGAAGAGGTTGAAGTAAGCGGAAAGTGGAGAATATTATGAATAAAATATTTACGATTTCCGATGGATGTATGACATATTGATATTATTATTGCTTTGAAGTTTATAAAGCAAAAAAGATCTACGATTTAATTCGATATGAAACACACGCGCGCAAACACACATACACACACGCAACAAAACTATATAAAAAATAAAATTAAAACGGAAAATTTTCGATTGTTGTTTATTTATAAGAACACATACAGAATGGGCCTTCTTGATTTGTTACTCCAAAGAACAGAGGCGAATTTGAAAGCAAAGCAAAAATAAAAGATAGCCTTAACAAAAACTTAGACCACAAGACAGCAAAAATATACAGACCCCGGGGCAAGATCATGAGATGGCGAGGAAAGGTGGGAGGGAGGGTAGAGCGGGAGGTGTGATTGTAAAGAAAACGGACAGATTTGACGGCACACAAAGGAACAATCAAGTTTTAATTAACAAGAACAAGAACAAGAACAAGAACAACAACAACAACAACAAAAACAACAGGGCTACCAACCGCCACCAGCTTCATTATTTGAGGGGAGTGGGAGCACGGAGAGGGAGAAGAAGACTGAAGAGACAATCTGGCAAGCGGACATTGAACTACTTCAGCTGTTTGTTCCTACCGACTTTCAAAAACGCCCACTTCCTTGAATTCCGACCACTTTCCGCTATTTTGTGAGAAATATCTTATCTGGCATAATACGGTTTACATAACGCACCAGGTGAAATGTTTTGAGAGAAAGGAAGACGAAAGGAAAAAGAAACGTAGGTACGCAGAGAGGTTCAACTCCTTGCCCATCTCCATCTTCCTACAGGTAACGTTCGTAATCATTTGTTAAGTCTAACCACCAGCACTACCTCAAGATCATGCTCTCCAACTTTCACACAGCAGGATGTTTGTTTTTTTTTTACATTGCACAAAAACAACGATAAATCAGCACAGCCTATGCAAGTGCATCAACGCCTACCCCCAACCCAGAACTTTACGCACACGCGCGCGCACAAATTACGTTCCACCCCATTTTCCTTTCTCTTTTACTGTGAGATGGTTGCGTGTATACCTGAGCCAGGTGACATTTTATTTCCTTAGCTTCGTTTGAAATTGTTGGAAAGATAGAACACATTATCATCTTCTTTTCTCTGCAGCAGCTAGAACTCTAAATTGGCCAAGGATGAATGCCGGTGCCATCAGTGTTTCTTGGCCTGAGGTACTGGCACGGTTCTCAGTCTGTGAACTACTGATAGTCATTGCATTACTGTTGCTGCTGTGGATTTGGGTTTATTCTGGTTCCCCTAACACATAGATCATATTCGGATATTTTTTTAAGGGAGTAAGGCACTTGCCTTTTCTCATTGCTGAGCATCGAAAAAGACAGAGGAGTTTGGAGGAGGATGAAAACTAAAGACCAGGGCATAAGTAGCGACATCGCGACAGAATCTGTGGAGATAACTGGAGAATCTGAGGCCAGCTCCTAAAAAAAATGCAACTAGGATGGTCAAGGACAGAGTTGAGTAAAGGCGAGGGGAGAGTGGAAAAAAACGTGTGGGAATATTTTACAATTAAGCTATTGTGACACCAGACACGAGGCCAGAACACCGGACAGTGGGCGTCAGACTTTGGAAACAAAAATACAACTAGGACATGAGATAGGACGGAGCGCCCTCTGCAGTGGAAACATTCCAGAAGTCATTCTATATAATTGGAACTTTTTAGACCAGTGCAGAGACCTGGTGATCCTTGAGCGAATCGTTTTGGATATTATTAGCTCCTAAACCAAGAACGCGTAGTTCATCCATCAGAGCTAAGGAAATAATAATCGCAAAGGTGTGAGCTTTCGTGACATGCTACAGACTCTAGGGCAAGGTAGGATGGCAGGTAGGGAAAAAAGTGTGAGATAAGCGGACGAGGTGGGTATATTGGAAAGGATCAGAGAAAAGATGGGAGTATTTCGTCAGCTCTGGGGTGCAGGGACCTTGGTAAAATCTCAGAATCATTACTGCGGTATCCTGCTCCTCACGCAAAAGGTAAAAAGTAAACAGCACCATCCTCGTCATTATAAATAGATCTAACAACAACCACAACAACAACGACGATGACAACAACAACAACAACAACAACAACAATGAGCAACAACAAAGCAGCAACACCAGCTCCAATGACAGCAATGATTGCAATAACAAAGAAAACAAGTCGAGTGGGAGTGTTTCTGAGACGAGGCCATCGTAGCGACATGCCACAGGATAAAGGATAGATCTAGGTACTTCCTCTTACTCATTGTAAGATACACAAAGGCAGGGCTGGATAAAGGAAAACAAAGAAACTCTAGTCTAGGATAAAAGGTAGAGTGAAAGGCTACGGGTTTATCGTATGGCGTACACAAGACTGAGTCAGACCGAAGTAAAGTCAAGGCAGATTGTTGAATGTTGATACATTCGATTAAACCTGGTACTTGGCACAAACTTAAACATCTACCTGCACGTTCAAGTGCACGGTATACTCAAAGAGCAGAGAGTCTATACACCCAAAGGACAGAAAGGCTACCTGTAGATCAGCAGCTCCTGCCAGCGAAAAAATAGGGGAAAAAGCAAAATAAAACGAACTACCTAGCCGGAAGTGGTTCCGTGTACCTGTTAGATGTATCCGCTCCAGCAGTATCGCAGTACCTGTAAGGGTAGGTGGTTGGTAATGAGATTAACTAGATCCAGTTTCCGGGTGATTCTCAGCTTTTAGTGGTATGTGGAGCGATGAACGGCACAAAGGTCATTGATAGCCTTTGCCAAGATGTTATATTTTGTTGCCAAGATGTAACATCTTCAAAAAAAAAAAATATGTAGCCTCTCACTATATCCTGGTAGATCCGGTTTTTCTGTCTTTCACTAAAAAAAACCAAAAAACGACGCGAGTCTAAACCGTCTTTCTCTTTATATTCATGGCTTGATTTACAACGAACGACCCTCGCTGGATATAAAAGAAGAAGAAAGGAAGGCATGATGGGACACTTTCCTAATCTAAATTCAGTCGCAGACTGTACTGGTACTCTGTCCGAGTTTCACGAGTAAAATATTTCGTACTTCGTCAACATTGTGTAGATTTCTAGTCTATTGTTCGGTTATTCTATGAAAGAAAACATTTTTTTTCAAAGTCTAGATTAGTTTTGGAAATATGAAAGAAAATCCATCTGAGTCGAGACAGTGTCCAAGCCATTTGTAGGTGAAGCATGCCTTCTGACTGGAACGATTGGATGGCGCAGCTTTAATACAAACGGTCTTTCTGGTTTTTTTGTTTTTTTTTGGCGTCTAGACCGAGTGAATCACGGAACGGAAGCAGTATACTGACAGGTGTTTCCAAAAAGCAAAGGCCAAGAGAGAGCATGCACACTGGACGATGTGCAGTTCATGAAATTTCTTCACAACTTGCAATTTTGTCGGACAAAACAAAAGCGTCTCATGCACACGTTCACACTGAAATGATCTAGATTGTCTTCGACCAGAGGTTCCTGGCTAACGAACGAGTCCCATTCCAGTTCTACTTCCGCTTCAAATTTTTTGGACACCTGCGACCGATGGGAAATGAAAATGTAACCCTTCCCCCTTCCCCTGCGCATGAGTGCCCTAGCCACTGTATCAGTATACCGAACCCGGAAGAAATTGATATACACTATTTATGATGTACCCTTTTTGTTGTTGTTGTTGTTTTTATGGTTACGGGATAATTGTATTCAAAAGAACCCCATCGCATAACAGCATGGTAATGATGAAGACCATGTCCCGTGTTCCAATATGAAACTTTCATCAAGTAGAAGTTGGATTTCAGTAGGGAGGCAATATATTTATTACTAGTCTAGGGTTGCACATTCAAATTTTAATCTGATTCTCAAGCTGGAATCAAGATTTATTCCAATACTAAGGTGATACAGTTTCTGTATGTTCAAAATGTTTCGATTAAGATAATCTCAGAGAAACGAGCCGGAAGTAGACTTAAAATATTTTCCTAACGTACCAAATTCACTCACACCATCTGCATACCAGACACTCTGCCCGGATTTTGATGCTAATTAGGCTAAACCATATATGCTTGAAACTTCTGTGTCTTGGACATTTTCCACGGATAGCGAGAGCCCAGTGCCATCGGTTGCGTAAAGCTTCTTTCCTGGCAACCCGCAACGTTATTAATCTTAATTACCTGAAAAACGTCAAGCCCTTTATGTCAATACTGGCTAGCACTGCCATTTATCTGAAGATGTTGACTTTCTTCAGTTTGGCTACCAAGTTGCAGAGAAGAAGATTTCGGGGTCTCTGAGAATACTCCTAGTAGTAGTGGTCTTTGTCGTTTTGCATATGTCAGAGGTGTCCAAGTTCCCGGCCGACGGCATTCGGTGTAAAGTATGACGTGAGATATTACTACAGACCAGAGTGCTTTATATAATGTTCGGTGTAATGTACTGTTATGAAATACGTGCCGAATTTTCACATATGGCCCTCACAAAATGACTTCACTATAGAACTGATCCGCCTTTTGAAAAAGTTGGACACCCTGCCTATATTTTAAATTTATATCACTCTTGATTAAAGTAATAAAAAAACAAAACTTAAATATGGTATTGGAGATGGATGCGGACTGCTCCTCGGAGTACCACTGAAAACATATCATATGAGCTTCATCAGCAACAATAAGAAAACGAGGATCAAAATTATGGAGGCCAAAGGCACAGGCACGAATAATACCATTCATTTTCATGGTGTATCCTAAATCATTTTTTCCGTGCTAAGAGTATGCTAAAATGTTAGAAAATGTACCTACTCACCATCTGATGCCAGATGACCGGCTCGTAGAATCGGCTCATCCTGAAGTTATTCTCCGAGCTAAAATCCAAAGAAAACTCCGAAAGTTCCCAAACCACAGTGCCCGCTCCCAATCCCTGCCTCCGGTCGACTAACCTCAGACCAGATTCCTCTGGCAACCACCCGACCCAAACGGTCGTTAGGTTATCCTTACCTAATGGATAGTCTGTTGGATAGTGGGAACTTTGCCTAGTTCTCTGGTACTAAATACTGATAAAACCGAGAAGACCCGAATGTTGCATGCTAGCCCAGGCTACAGGAACGTGTGATGATGGAAATGCCAGATAGAGCATCGACTCCAGCAGTGAACGTCTTCGGGACCAAGCCAGCTTCTCCGCTCCAGGGGCGAGGAGGAATCGAGATACTCTGATCTTCCGCTTCCCAGAGAACATCAAACACGGTGCCATTGTTTTCTTACCGCCATTGGCGTCACCGTATTCAGACTTACAGGGTAAGAGGGAGGGTTGAATGCCTCATTAACAAGCACTGAGATGATGTACTGTGCTTACAGTGCTCTGCAGAGGGCCGCCTTGTTTGAAGACATTCAAACGACTCACCGATGTGCAAACAACCGAAGAACTTCATCCGAGATGAATAAATATGATGAAGTTGAAAGATACACTCTTTTAAACTGTTTTGAGGCATGGCATTAACTTCTCTGACCTCTCATTCTTGTTGTTATATAGCTCTGGTAGTAGACCTATGTATAAATGAGACAAATCTGTT
Organism: Ellobium chinense; assembly: GCA_033807755.1. Classification (NCBI taxonomy): domain Eukaryota; kingdom Metazoa; phylum Mollusca; class Gastropoda; order Ellobiida; family Ellobiidae; genus Ellobium; species Ellobium chinense. Next base: position 199,023 of record JAWQUT010000339.1, read on the forward strand.
TTCAGCTACGAACAGCTCTTTCATGGACAAGTTTCCAAATCGGTGCCTCTCCTCACATTTATTCATTTCGCCGCCACCGATCCTCACTTTTTATCACCCAAGTGTTGACCCACGTTCTGTTGATCTCACCACTGAGTGAACGCCCATTCCAAGGGAAGTCAGCCTATTAATGAGATTTATCTCCCGCTGATATAGCAAATAGGATAAGACCCCCTCCCCCCACCCCCACCAACTGATGCCTGACCTTGATAAAGGTCAGATTGGCTAGTTGAGCTAGAGTAGATGCACCTGAGTTTAGCGCTAGCCCGGCAGAGCACACAGCAATTTTCATAGTCTGATAACATATTACTTCATACTATATTATTATATTCCTTTTCATTCACCAACTCTCTTTCCCCAGAGTATAGTGTAGGCAGGTGATGTTATTTATTTGAGGACATTATTCTAGTGTTATCTGGTTTGTAGTCTTCGTAAGCAATGGCTCTAGGAGACAACAAATACCGCAAAATAACCAAAATACTAGTCTGGCTGGTTTTTTTTTATTCCTTTTGGGTGGTTTTCATAGCTCCCTTCACCCCACTCCAGCATGCTGTCCTTTTCGGAAAGTTTCAAATAACCTCAAATAGATTCATCCAGATTGAAACTCCTTGGGAAGCTTGTTCTAACTAGAAACACAGATGGAATCCTTACGCCACGTTATCTCTATCGAGGTCCTAATAGACCCCGTTCTCGGACAACAGATTTCTGTATCCAATACAGAATAAATGTCGCTGAATAGCCGCCATTCCTTTCAAATGCATATTTTGCCATGCCCCTGAGTAGTTGCGATTAAGCGGATTTGACTGTTACATTATGCCTGCGTGTAATCAGCAGGTGGGCAATGCTCCAGACTAAATCTCCCACTTGTTGATGAGTACCTAGTACACACCATAGACTATTTACCTGAAGACATCACATTACGTCATTACCACCGGACAGGTAGGCGAGGTGAGCTAATGACGGTAAATAATAGAAGTTGGTAGTGAGTGGTTACATAATACAGTGGACTCCGCTTAATCGCAAGTCCTCAAGAGCGTGAGGAAAGTTACGATTATAAGGAGTTCTGATTTTCTGGTGATTTTTAGAAAGAGAAGATAATTATTTTCACCCGCAAACAAACAAACAAAAATGTTGCAATTACCCGAATGTTGTGTCAAAGCAGATTACAATTATTTTGGTCGATGTTCAAGTTCTGTAGTCGCATTTTTATTGTAATCACAATTACTAAGCTTACTACAATACGAAGCAACAGCAGTCTGTGGTAATTTGGTAGCAGTGGTAGAAGTTGTAAGCGTGCTTACAGCGGCACAAAAGTTGGCATGGAGAAGAGGAAGAATTAGTTGTAGGCGGGGAGTGCAGTAGTAATAGCAGAAAAGGCAGTAGTAGTAACAGTGGTAGTTGTAAAAGTAGAATAGTAATAATGGCGGGGGGNGGGGGGGGGGGCAAAATAACAACAGTATTAGCAGTTTCAGTGGTAGTTATGGCACTGAACTGTAGAATACGAGTACTGGTAGTTGCAGAGATGGTAGGAGAAGCAAAAGTAGTAGTACAGGCAACAGTACTAGCAGTGGAAATAGGAGAAATAATAACGACAGATATAGGAATATTAACAGGACTTGAGCTAATGTAAGTCGCCTTGTCCCTTCCATCCCTTCTCAACCATCCTCATATGAGTTTTGTACGAAGATCTGTCTAGATACGGCATTTTTGTTTTGAGTCCACGCAGTTTCCGCATACTGCTTCAACTGCGGGATGTGCGGGGGTAGAAGATACCGATCCAAACATATAAAGTCACTTCATAATGATTATCTCATCTCACTTGATACCCACGGCCAGCCCAAAATCCGTTCACCTGTAGAGCAGCATATGGTGGTGTCAGTCCACCCCCGCAAAGGCAGATAAAACAAATATTAAAAGATAAGATAATTAATAAATATTTCATCTGTCGCTAATAGCAAAGTAAACCCTTCCTTACCGAGCCCCTGGGCATCTCCTCAAAATGAAGCACTCTTGATTACGCGATACTGGAAGTGACAAGGTTATCAGTAGTGTTTATTCATCTTCCAGCCGGTCAAAAGGAGACATGTCAAAAGGAGGAACTTAGTTCTAAAGGTAACTTAGTTCTAAAGGTAACTGGGGCTATCCGATGCCGAATTTTTGTTTCTTGCACACATCAACAATAAAATCATTACTGTTTTCAAATATACATGTAGACTATTGGTTTCATGGGCAAGAGGTTAATAGCTTATATAAAGTTGAGTTTTTGTAAGGTCACTTAGGAGTGGAAAATTGTTCTTCAATCACGATTTTTTTTTATTAGAATTTTCCTTCCCTGCGGCATGGAGGTCGTCCTCTGTCACTTCAAAAGACAATTTCTTTGGCTAGAATAAAGCTTGGTCACAACTTCTCCCACCTTATGACAGTGCACACATTGTGATCAAAAGGCGGCTTAAGTTATTTTTTTTTTGACTGGCTATAAGACATTTTTCAACAATATATGCAAACCTTGATCTAGATCATGACAATAATCATGAGAGAATGTTGCATGACCGTATATAAAAACTATCCGTCAAACCGTTTTACTGACGGATCTCAACAAACTCTCCGAAGAATTATGTGTGCGTTGATATATTGTATAACCGACGAGAGTGATTTTTTAAAGGGGGATCTGGCTTCCATGACTGCAATGGTAGACTAGTCTGTATGACGCTGATCTTTTTCTGTTTGGTTTGACCAAGATGCTTGTGAATCCGCATGCCATGTGTGTACATGTATTTCTATAAAACATAGGAATAAACGTTTGATTCAGTTTTAAAGGTCATGATCTAGACATGTAGACAAGTGTGCTTCACTAACTAACCTTCATTTAGCACCGATTTGGTGTGACATTTGACTGATTCCAGAGCGGTGCTGCTCCGGGAGAAATGCACCAGCTGTTGCCAGTAGAAGATCAAAATGGCTTCCGATTTTAAAAAAATAATTTATTCTTAACCTCTGATTTTCTAACTGTTCTGATTTGATTTCTAACTATCTCCTTTACCAAT
>JAWQUT010000339.1:202181-218128 GCA_033807755.1 Ellobium chinense
TTAATGCAGGTGGATTTAATTTCCCAAAGGGCCTTTAGGAGAATGGTTCTCATTTGCTGCACAGAGAAAAATAAAAATTAAACAAAGACTAAGGAGATGGTGTACTTTCTATACATATGATTATTATTTATCGGATCACGTTTTTTTTTGTTTTGTTTCTAACTGACTGATTGACTGACCAGTCTTTTTGACATTTAAAAAAAAAAAATCACATCTGTTCATTGCACAGACAAGTCCGAAGCCTGTCTGTCCTTCCAAGTAATAATGGAAAATTCCCGTTTTGATTGACATTCATTTCTAAAGCCAAGGACAGCAAGTGTCATTCTGGTAAGTCCAATCTCATGACCTGGTTATCTCCTTGCGTCTCTGATGCTGTCTATAATTTGTCGTCATGTGATTCTGTCAAGTGTTAGCTATCTATAAGTGTCTGCCACTGACGTGCTCGCCTTTCCCGAAAACCTCTCAGGGCGAAAGTCTCACCAGGATGTGGAAAAGGCCGAATGTCACCGGCTGATACCTAATTTTTCAAATACATGTATCGCGATACCCAGCCTCTATGCTCCAAATAACGAGTAAATCCCGATTCAGATACCCTGCACTAAGCAAGTCCGAGAATCGTTCCAAGGTTTGGAGACCTTTTCGGTACACGGAAAAGCTTGCCTTGAGGATCACAAGGGAATCGAAATTACTTCAGATATAGTGTTTATCAATGGATCGCCGTGACTGGGCTAAGCTCTTTGCCGTGGCGAATCCAGGCATGGGACGCAAAATTTTACTACAGAACACCGATATAAAATTCAACTTTGGTGCATGGGATATGCATAATTATTTTTGAGTGTTCTTAATATCGAGGTCCACCTGAGGGATAAAATGATAGAATAACAGAATAGTGAATCCGTTCATGTGAAATTCATGCTTAATAACAAGGTATACTAAGTAGATGAGTAGTCAACACTGAGGTTTCGCTGTACACTCAAAAAAAAAATTTTTTTGCTAGGAGGTTCATCTCCACGGCTGCTTTGGTTTATGCCAGATGCGTTCCATTCTGGACTCGGGCTAACATCGAAAGCACCATGGCGATTTAACTGGAAAAGGATAAAATAGGTATCGAAATCCCGAAGCTGGAACCTCGATATCGACAACGAAGATGTCAAGTATCGAAAGTATGAATATCAGAACCGACCCGGGCCTTTACTCTTTCAACCCAGAAATGCATAATCTTACCAGGATGTGGGACAAGCCTATCGAGTTATCTCAAAGCTCCATTAACTGTGAGGTGGCTTGAAGATAAAGACAGCGCCAGTGTGTAAACTTAAGATGTTCCCCCTTAGGGGAAAAACAGTATTTATGTAACGGACGAGGAAGGAAGAAACAGCGACTATAAACAGTTAAATTCAAACGACCGTTAACACAAGATTTGTGGAGGGGTGAGGGGATGGTGGTGCAAGGACTCAAGAAGGACAGTGATATTAAGAAACTGAGGACTTACTCATCGTTTATATTATCTCCATCAACAGTATCATTATCGTTCTTCTTTAAAATGAAAATGTCTCGTTGAGGTGAGGCAGGGTACCCATTAGTTTCTTTAGGAGGAGAAATAAGAAGCAAACCGACTGAAAGCGTCCAGCTGTCTGCCTCTTTGCAGGAGAAGTAAGTGATTATATTAAATAGGAACTCCCTTGCAGGAAGACTCAAGATGATATCACTTTAGTTCATCTCACATTTAAAACCTAATGTGGAAGCTCAGTATTGCAGATCCAGTGGTTGATCTCACAGATAAGGATTTATAACATATAGAAATGAAAATCTGTGGCGGAAGTTGATTGTGGCTGGGACTGTCCCATATAAAAATGTACATAACTTAACTCTGGTCTCAAATCTGGGTTCCGCAGTTTACGAGGGAGAATCGGTGAGATATCTATTCTTGGCCCATGGTGGCACTTTGGCGCCCTAAGGCTAAAGAGAAGTCCTTTCGTGCATTGAATCAGGGGAATGAGAATCTAGGAAATCTAGGCTTTCTCGCGACGGAAGACAGTATAAGGCAGGGCTGGTCGGCAAGCCATATTTTTCAATTGCCAGTCGAGTAGTGCATAACACTGCCAACCAGAGATACTGAGTTGGGCTTTATGAGGCCAAATTCCTCGATAGGTCTGATAATAATAATTTTGCTATGAGAAAGGCAGGATAATTGTGTGGAGGTGGTATAAGCTTAGCTGTCCCCTTTACCACGCTCATCCCCCAACCCGACTTTCCCGGTCAATGCCGGGAGACCACCAATTGATACAAGCTGAATTCTAGAGCATATCGTTAAACTGTTGTTCTATTTACATTAATTTAACTGAGTTTTAGAGTGACATGATGGTTGGTGGTGATGGTGGTGATGATGATGATGATAATGATGTTACTGCTACTACCGCTGCAAATAGTGTGATAGTATTGCTGACGTTGGTTCTGTAGCAGTGGTTGTGGTGTTTGTGCTGCTGCTGAATGCATTGGTTGTGGTAACGCTAGTGGTTATGGTAATTATCGAACGTAATGCAAGTGGAAATGGCAAAGATAGTCAAGACAGTAAAGGTACTGTACATGTTCAGTATTAGAAACACCTGCCCCTGAGTGGAAACATCTGGTGGATATATGTATGACATCTTTGATCATTCGTGCCAAGAATATGACGTCAAAGGGCTTGATTCATCGAGGTCTTCTTAGTTTTCCCTCCCCATTCCTACCGGGCTCCTGATATCAGTAACTGCCTGAGAGAGAGAGAGAGAGAGAGAGAGAGAGAGAGAGAGAGAGAGAGAGAGAGAGAGAGAGAGAGAGAGAGAGAGAGAGAGAGAGTGGGGGTTAGAGGCAGCTGCCTAGACAAAACAAGTCTCTCAAATTATGGCTGGGCGAAATTTGCTTTGTTAAAGCAAAAGGGATATAAAATGTACTGCAGTTAAGACGAAACGGCTACACGGAAAATACCGCTAAAACGAAAGGAAACAATGAGTTTAGTTTTCTTTTACCAGGCTTCTATGTTTAAACCGGAACTCTGTTTAAACTGAACATAAATCTTTGGTCCCGCGGATTTCGTTTTAACCGATGTCTGCTTTACTAGTCTAAGCAGCAGGACAGCAAGACTGTAAACTGAAATGTACAGACTATAGTCTGCTGAAAAACAAAATTTGCTCAAAGTACTGCTTCATAGATTCCAGCTGTTTTCCGAACCTTGTAGTATATAAAACAGTATATAATAAACGAGAGTTCCTGGCTAGGTGAAAATATACACGTTACAGAAGCTATTAACATCTACTCTGCGTTATACATGGTCAATACGTATAGGGTCTACGAACACTTCTTTTTTTTAGGAGGGCAGTGTAAAATCTAAAACATCTTATACAATGATTTCGAACTTTGGAAATATAAAGTCTGGAGTTAATCCTAATGCTGTTTTGATACACAGCACTGTACGCTATACATTGAACAATGCGCAATGGCTCTAGAATAAGCAAACAGCAATAATCTGATAGTATATCAAACTAAACTTTAAACAATGTAAACTGGTGTTTTTGTTTGTTTGTTTCTATGTTTGTTAGATTTTATTTCTCATAGGTTACAGACACTAGATCCAGACATAGTCTAGATGTTTGTACAAAGCTTTCGTTGTTTCGCCAGGTATTTTGATAAGAATCACAATCCATAACAGAAAACGTTTGTGTTCCAGATCCAATTTTTTTACTTCATGGTTATAAAATGGCGTTGCCGCTCATACAACACCAAACGGACTTATCTTGATCCAGATCTCTATGTACGCCACTTAATACATATAATACTACGAAAATTCAGGCATCCTGCTTTCCTATAAATGAAAATACGCTCGTGTATATGTATCATGGCGAAGTAGACTGACACTCATATTTTCCATAATACCGATTTTCGTACTTTTTTGGAAGCGTGATACAGAGACCCAAAATTATGCATAATCTTTGATTGCACACATATCAGTCGTTCAAGACTTGTACTGAATGATCTTACAATAGAAAGTGTATAATATAACGGTCACATTATAAATAAACGTCACATTAATCCATACGCTGTCATTCATATTTTCAGCTCACAATTTGATAGCTATGGCTGTCCTATGCTGAAGATGAGATTTTCCTGCCAAATTCGATATCTCTGCTTGAAACGGCGTGAGCAGTAGTCTACTTACTGAAACACAATAATTTTTAATAAACTCCAGATTATTCCTTGTCTAAAGATTTGTAAGAGACATGTCATCGTGGTATATGTTTCCCTCTGGTCTTACTCCTAAAAGGTATTGTTCAGTATGATAAAGTTCACAATCCTTATCATTCGAAACATAATGAATTTTTTTTAAAAATGTAATTAAAAGACGTTGTGATTATCCAGTGACTTTTATACAGAAAATACAATAAGCTGTTGTCCTGGAAATGTTGCAGTTAAGCCGCTATTGTGATTAAACAGACCGCTAGTAAGCGGAGTTGCCTGAACCAACCCTTTCATATCTAATGTCCCTTTATTTGTGCGTGCATGCGTGCGTGCGTGCCTACCTGCGTGCGTGCTTGTGGGCTTCTTGGGGCTTACATGAAGTTTCATCAACCCACAGACAATAGATTTCTACCCTTGTGCACGAGTCTTCAGAGAATATATATTTCTACCAACTACCTGTTCATAATACCAAATATCTTAATGTCAAACACAGCAAATGTGAGAAATGCCAAGCTAAATGCCATGTACCGCTCCTCTCGCAAAGTGGCTGACGTATCGGAACCTATAGGAGATCGGATTACTTGGACAGGTTTATCATAACCCACTTGGAGGAGGTTTCGCCCTAGTTCCCTTTCACAACCTGTTCCCCCCATCATCCAAGATATGGAGACATCCGTGAACCCACACTGCATAATGCTAAAAAGAATTGACTCTATTATGTTAACTTCGCTAGGAATCAATGTTGTTCTGCTAATGCAGTAAAAAGAGACCTGTACCCGCTGTAACTCTTCAGGTGCACAGAAAAAGTTGCCTTTAAAAGAATTTACGATTATCCATTCATTTTTTCGTAAGCGATTCAAGATAGTCATCATCGCTTAATCGCAACGCCTGGAAAGAAAAGACAAAGTTGCGATCGTCCCGTGGCTTTTCATAGAAAATATACCAGTCTCTTATAAGAAGCATTTTGTGATTACACAGAAATTGCGATTAAGCGGCGCTGCCTTCATAGGCTCCCATCCACCCCAAACACATACCTGACACTCGTAAACTCTCAGCAAGGCTGTGGATCCAGCCTGAATTCACCTGTCATTACGTCAGTAACATGCAAAGAAAAACAGTCTAAAATAATCCCAATTCTTTCCTTCTCCTCTTTTCCTCTTGCCGTATGAAAAAAAAAAAATGTTCTCATTGGTTCCCCGTCTTCGATAACATCAGAAGTGTGACGTTTTCACGGTTCCATCTTAGTGACGTCAGTAACATGGGAGTGAACATCTTTCAGCAATACAAGACCAACAACAAGAAAACGTTTCTCCTCCCTCAACTTCAACACCCCTTCCCTCCCCACCCTCGTCTCTATCTCTCTTCGTGTAGGCTAGAATGAATCCTTGTTCTTTATTACCCCAACCGAGAGATCGCCACCAAAAAATAATCAAACCTCTCATTCCCGGGTTCACCTGACATGCGTCAATAAATAAAACAATTATACCTGGGGCAAAATACCCCAAGGAAATCTCTCGTGCACTAAACTAAAGGTAAGTGACAGAATGAAAAAAGTGATTGTAGTCTATTATTATTTCCCCAACTGCACTGATATTTGGAAAACCAGCTAAATACTATTGGGTATAGCTAATGTCCTCTCTTCAGTAGATCTACACCGTGCAGCGCTCATGCAGGCTTACAGATATACGAACCATATTATTATAGCCACTATTTTCTCATTAATGGAATTCACTTAGTTCCTCAAATTCCTTATTCGTGGTATCTTTAAAACAGGAGCTTATAATACTCTACAACAGATTTTAATAGCGTCGCTTGGACGCAATTTTCTCCACTATTTTATAAAAAAGGCCATAAGCGGAGTCGACTTTAATTATATTTGGAATTCTTTTCTTATCAACCATGCAGACTATAATTGTAAGGTTTCACTGTGAAATAGATCAGCAAATACTGGGCAAGGTCTGCAGTTACGCGGCTCACAGATGCATCTCGCATTTTGCTGATCCAAAAGAAAACAAAAGGGCATAAGCTGGTCCACCCTTTGCGCTGGCTGGAATTTCTGATGCCTATTTAAAATGATTAGGCCAGGTTTCCAAAGAGAACGAATTTACCACCTGTGACATCGCAAAGTCTGGAAAGTCTCCAGATTGTTTTGATCATTTTCCCCCTACCAAGAACATTCCTCTGCAAACTGCTTCATTGCGTCACAACTCTTTAACATTGTTCTACCTGTATAACGGCTGACTGTGGCGCGGATCCGCATTGTCTCCATGCGAACGGTATTGCCACTCTAGTCGTGTGCTTTTTTTTCTACAGCGAGATTATTATTTTCTACATTTACCTGCGCAAGGAGTTGAAGCAAATTTGGGAGAGGTGGGGAGTGGTGTGGTGTGGAGGGAAATCCTATAATCTTGCTTACACTATAAAAAAAAGAGAGAGAGAGAGAATCAGGCCCGATTTACCACTGCATAGGGGAAAATGGCATTTCCCAAAGCCATTTTACCCTACTGTAGGGGAAAATCTCTACGAGTGGCAATAATGCCTACGAGCTAACGGCGTACACGCGCATGAAATCCCATAAGAGCTTTGAGAGACATCAGTGATTGAGTAACATCAGGGGCCCAGGCTGACAAATTCTTCATTGCTTACACATAACACAGATCTAGCTAATACCGTCAAGACACTTTCAGTTGTCATCTCCGATCAATGTTTAAATTTGTGGATTCTCAAATGAATGCTGCAGTCTGAAGGCGAACGAAAAAGAAGAAGAAGAAGAAGAAGAGGAAGAAGAAAAAGAAGAAGAATATCAATTCTGAGATTTAATGATATGCACTTATTTTCTGATCCCAAAGACCTGGGTACATTTTGTTGTGATGAATGTTCTGTTTACCCTACAACAGTATACACTAACAAGAGTGTGCTTAAAATGTAAAATTGATAGTCCCATTCTAAACAGTGCTGCTCGTTTTAATATACATAATCATCAGCTCCCAGCCTGTGCCCAGTCACTGGCACACAGACTTTCTTCATTTCAAAGGCAAAACAAATTTTCACTGAGGATCAAAGTTCACGTTGTGAAGGAGCAGACTCCCAAGAAAACAGATAATCAAGACCAGTTAAGAAGAACGGGTTTACAGATCAAAGAGAACTGAGCGTCTTTCCTCTGTACCTTCATCTGTTGTCTAGAATTTGTTTAGGACAGGAATACAAAGTCAAGTTTACAATGAACGTGGCAAGGATGATTTATTTCCTGTTAACCTGTAATGAATAAGACCATTATGTTTTCTACTGTCCTAATATATCAGTATGCTATGTTCTATCTTGTTTTAAGAGATGAGAAAGGCTCGTATGTTTTGTTCCAGCCTGTCCCCAGGGTTGAGAAAGGTATTTATGTTATGTTCCATCTTGTCCTAAAACTTGAATAAAGCCAGCATGTTAAGCTCTGTGTATGCTCTACTTCAGGTTGGGTTCGGCCACAATGTTATGTTCGGTGTTGTCCAAAGGTTTCTGTCTTGTCCTAAAAATTGAGTACGGCCAACGCGCTATGTTCTGTGTTGTCCTAGGGTTTTGAGTTAAGACCAGTCAGTACTATACCGTATGGTGAGAAACAACAGGGGTGTTTTGTTGTTGACGAACCGACGATGAGCTAATCTTGCCCTGCAGGCATGAAAGAATGCAAAGCGAGTGAGCACTCTACCTGTGGTGTGCCTAGTTGAGGTCTATTTTTAGTGAAGTAACATGTAAACACGCGCTTTGGCACAGCTCCGTATTTTTCGGGGATGCTGAGTCGGCACAGAGAAAAGGAAAAGTGATCTTCTGTCACCATGGTTACGTTTGCTTACGTCTGTGTTAAAGGACGGACTAGCAAAGGGTTTATCATTTTTATCTTGCATTGTAATAATATAGTATGAACCAAGAACAAGAACAAGTAGCCTCTGGAGAGGGATTGGGGGGTGGGAGGAGCTTGGGGGATTGGGTGCGAGTGGGGCCCAACGAAACGACTATGCTCCTCTCATGCGTTCCTACCCAACTGAACTCTTTCCTCCTATGACTAATATACCCCCTCGCCCCCCCCCCNCCAAGAAAAAACAACACATTTTAAATAAAAAAATGTTTAATCACTTCCATAATCCAAAGTTTACATAATTGAAATCTGGCACGCATCAGCAGGTGGAGATTGTCTGTTGATGCTGCAATTTTAAATATTTAGGTGCTGTAGCTATGTTACAGCTATAACATTCAAAACACATGTCTAACAAGAGCACATCAAGGTGTGCATCTGACACATTTGGCCCCGACACGTCAGTTTTTGACCTTTTTTTTTTTATTCCCCCGCGACGAAAATACAGCACGTAGGTACACGAAACATGCAGCAAATATAGATTCAGTTTGTTCATGTGCCCAAATTTATTGGGCACTCCTGATTCATAACGAATGCCACCCCAGCGCACCGATCTAAAAAAAAAAATGCGATGTCGTCATCCTCTCACTCCCTCTTTCCCATTTGAAGACGCCTTTGTTACATCATTGTGTTTTAATATTGCACCCCTGTTGCATTAGTATAATCATGTAGACAAAGGGCGAGACTATACTGTCTACAGGTAGGTAATATTGCAAGACATAAACAAAAGGTCTGTATTCTTATATTACGTAGGCAACGAACATGAATAAGAAGTTTACATTTAAACGATATTGAAGCATATAAACAAGATGTCCCTTTTATATAGTGCAAGTAGTATTGTGTAGAAGGGAGACCGATAGACATGCCGTAAAAATACTGGTATTCGTCTGCATCATGTAAACAAATGCACATAACACATATCGCATGACTAACGCAACATTCCCCTCCCTATCCGAAAGCACTTGTATCTAATAACCATGGTATCCTGATGAACAGTGAGGCACCTTTCACACAGCCTTCCCTTCCATGAAAATATAATAATATAACTCAGTTTAGGCTATGGCTTTTCACTGACTTTGTCAATTAACTATTGTGATCCATATACTTTTTCAGCATTAGAAACATCTTGCTTGTGGCAAGGAGAAGGGGGGGGGGAAGAATTCTGACATCAATTTTTTTTGTGTGTGGACAAAATGAACGATCAAACTTTTTTTGTTTGTTTTTGTGCTTAGGAAAAAACCTTGTTGTAGAAAATATGAAAATGTTCGCCATAAAAGCTTGAATAAGTTAGAGGTAAGGAGTTAATCGAGGTTGAAACAGTCAGAATGCAACACACAAATAGCTTTGAAATGTGCAGTGGGCATTCATTTATAGAAACAGTTGAAATTCTCATGGGAAACTGAGATCGAACCTTTTTTTTAAAATTATTATTTTGTAGCTTTAATTATTTCTCTTCATATGACAGGCATGGTCAGAGGCGCATCCTCTGTTTTTTCTTACAATAAAACATTCTTAATTTGTCCATGTAGTACTAAAGTGGAATTATTAACATAGTCAACCACCATTTTTGTCATAGTATTCAATGGGTGGACTGAGACTGAAACCGATTCAGCTAAAAGAATGTACTGTGTATCCCTATCAGGATTCGGTAATGTATCTACTGTTTTTACAAATCGGCTGTATTGGCTAATTCCTTCTCCAACCTTCCTCAACAATCGAAATTCTCGAACTTGCGTTTTCACAATTGCATTGTCTTCTCGGCGAGAAAGACGCCGTGACTTCATGCTGAGGCTAATGCAAATGTTAAAAAATACCGCTGTTAAAACGTAATTCTCTATGGCATGTTCCTACTGCTTCTCTCAGTATCTACCCAGCCCTTCATTCGGTCGCCATATTTTATAGAACAATATTTTATAGAACAACAAACTGACTTACAGGCCACTCGAGGCAATCAAATCGATCTATCACAAGTATAAAAGGTATAATTAGCTAACAACTTTAGACTAAATATCTTCGTTAAGTGCTTGGACAACTTAGTATCCGAACAGCATATCACATAATGATAAGTGGTGACATCTGGATACTGTCCGTAATCACGGTCGAAACTGTAACGAAGAGATGGTTCTTGTATGGATAACAATTTAATGAACGTCGTTTGGCTAACAGAATGAGCGTGTCATCTTAAGGGCACATTCACAACAACATTCTTCTTTTTTTTTTTTCATTAAGTCCATGGACCGTTTTAATACAGAACATGTATTCTTATTCTTGGACAATCTTTCCCTCCTTATTCTGTTGCTTTAGGCTTCACCAGATTTTCACACTGCTTGAACGTCCTCTAAAGTAGCTAACAGTCTTGTTTTAGAAAAAAAACAACCTACAGTGGCCAGTGAGTTTATTTCTAGTAATGCCCATTACTTGTACGTCATACAATCGTTTTCTGGTTAACTGACTTCTATTGTATATTATATGACACTATCGCAAACAGAATTCTGGTTCATACGATTGTCCTAACTTTCAAAATTATCCAATCATCTTGTAAAATCTAGTATGTCTAATTTTTCACAAAAGTGGACTGACCAGGCTATATTCCCTCCATGAGTCATATAAACTGTTTAAAAGCCCTTTACCTGTCTGATTTAAGTCTTAGAAAATGCCTGCAAGTCAGAAAGATTTTGGTCTGCAAGGGATAATTTTATGGGATAAAAAATCTTAAACTGTAATCAAACACACGTAGTCTACATATTTTTCCTTAACATCACTGGAGAACTGTTGTCCAACAATTCTAATGTCTCTAGATGTAACGGGAAGAAGTTATTCAGTTATTCATTATAATGAAGGAGTGTGCCATGATCTACAAGGGTTTCAGAGTGCTGTTGACACAGTCAGTTAGTTAAAAAAAAAAAAAGCTTCAAAATTCAACTTGCCCTGACGTTTTAACATGTGAAGGGGATGATTCACTATCAAATTCTTGACATACCACAGCAGAGTCATGACGTCATTTCAAAATGCAATGAATGTTGAGCAAGTTCTGCTTATAATGCTTCATGGAAATATAATTCTACAGCAATTAACAAGCGAGACTTGACCGGTGGAACGCCGAAATGTGTTGCCGCAAGGAACTGAAGGAAGAATTATCATTAGCATGACAAGGAGATAAAACTTCATCTCCCATGTGTCCATAGAAAAATCGTGATATGATGAATTTAACAGATCAAAGAATAACCATGACTGTCTAATGTTTAGATATGGTCAATACATGCTTAAAGCGGAGGAGTATCAAATTCATTGAAAATAGTATCGATAGTTGTCATGGAGATATCGTGATAACCTAGGTGTACCACAGTTGTGATGGGTGCCTCACAGACCAGTGACAAAAATGTGACATAATATTCTATATGACATTGACAGAGGTAGGATAGGACGAAATCATTGAGCGTTTCAGGCACAGTTTTACAATGACAGCAGCGTGACAGAGTGAGATAAATACCGTCCCCAATGGACTTGATAATAACAAGAGTGTTAAATGTCAACACACTCCTGTGTGTTCTGCAAGGTGGCGTGAACAGAAAATGGAATCCTGAGTCAGCATTCCTTACAAAGTATTGTGCATCTGAGCAGATGGTGAAACGACAATGGCGATCTGTATCTGTCTGCCACTATAATTTTGGACTTAACTATAACAATATCATTTTACAGGTCACTAGCGGTTGTTTCTAGATTGTTACAGAAGTCTGAAAGCCATGTATAGATCCTTGTTTCTAGATTGTTACAGAAGTCTGAAAGCCATGTATAGGTCCTCTATCTGATTTTCACAGGCTTGCATACTGGGTTGCAAAACATGTACATTTGATCTAAGCATATACTTCGAAATACTAGTTTAGTTCTTAATACAGAAAGTAAGATAGTCTCCTAATATGTCCCACGTACCTTGAATAAGTAGATCTAAAGCGAAGTTGAAGTGTGACACATGTATTTGAATGGAAACTTTTCTCGGGTTTATATTTACTCCAGTAATTTTCGCGTAAAATTTGCTGGGTTTACCTCTGTTATTTCCGTTTACAGATTTCTCGGGTTTACTTCTGTCATATCCCTTGAAATCTTCTCGGATTTAGTTTTGTTACCCTCACTTAAAGTTTTCTTGGATATACTCCTGTTATTCTTCTTTGAAATGTTCTTGGGTTTATTTTTGTTACTTTCGTTTATCAAATATAACGGAGGATTGATTTTCTGGGCTTACCTCTGTTTTCTCGTTTATTACACATGACAAAAAAGTGTGGCCACAATTAGTGACATGGACAAAACGACATGGCCTTCTGGACACAATCTTACAAATAAAGACGTCTTATCTAGGTCACTGTCTGTTTCTGAGGTCAAACGGAAGGGGTTGGGGACGAAGGAGAGCAGCTAAACGTAACCTTCTGAAGTTTTTCTCCACGCCTTTGCTAAAAGATGAAAGGTGGTCTGCCTTGCCAAAATCGCTTAATTACAGTATGATATACATTTTACAGTTCGCACGTGTCTTATGCCTCCGTTTTGATAACGGGACGGTTTCCCAATCTCGCTCGGGCTGTACAAATCACAACTGTTTATCACGTACGCATGAGTACACAGGTGTGCATTACAAGAGAAGTCAGATAACAGATCGTAGCGAGCAATATTACAGGGACAGAGACAGCAACAATAATATATTATCATATAATAATAACGAACTAAGCGAAACAGTTGAAATACTTACGGGAAAGCTGGCAAGTCAACGTCGAAACTGGCGAAAGAGCGCGAACCTTGGGCAGTACGGGGAATCCTCGAGTCGGCTGAGAAGAGCACCCGGGGTACACGTGTTTCTCAGGTAAATCTACCCTCTTGCACCCACGCACGCTCACTCACTCTGAAAAGGGGGACCAACCACGAGGAATTGTTTCGTTAACGTGTCAATATCTGCCTCCGGTTTTTTTCATCCCTTGAGGTGTCTTGACCCTCAATACCAAAAACACGAAATGGACTGCAACTTTTAGATAAAACATGCAGTACTTGCGAAGGGTCAAACTGAAATAATCAAAACACATCTGTGTCACCCCCTGCCGCAAGAGTGAACTCGTCTGAGACCGGGCTGCGCGTGTAGGTAGGGGGGCTCTGCCTATACATGGGAAGACGTTAGGCGGATGAGCAGGGTTATTTTTAAAGAGGGGGTTGTTGGAACAACTGGGTCAAATCGAACGGGAGGAAGGAACTTTGCAATTTTTACACTTCTCTTTTGAGCGCGTGAGTTCTTGCTTTTCAGGTGCCATCATCTATAGTCTAGCAGAACATGTGGAATCTCCACTCACCACTCTAAATGACCTAGTCTAACAGAAGAACGATAGAGTAGAAAAGGATTCTTTACTTGAAATTCAATAGACTGTTTTAGTGTGATCTCCTTAATCGCATCTTCCCCTTAAGTTCAACATGTTTCAGATGATAGAAATGCAGCTGGTTTTTTATTTCTTTCCTGTCTGACAACACAGATTATGCTGGATAACTGCAACCTTCTTCAGGACCATAATTAGCACGTCGCAGTCCCCGGAATGGGGGTGGGGAGGGGGGACCCCGAGAGTTGTGTTAGAGGGCCCATAAAAAAGGGGACCAAAAAAAAAAAAGGATAAATGCATGAGACACGGAGAGAAATGGGGAGGACAGGGTAATTATCACTCTGTCTCTACTCATCGAAACTTTCTCATGTTCCCTGAGAGTTGCAATAAAGCGGAGTCAAGTCAGTAAATGAATCAACCAACTATTTCCCTTGCACTGACCCAGGTAGGCTTCCATGTATACAGTATTTAGCCAGGTAAACACCCAGTGCGGCTGGGCACCCTTCCCTTGCATTAGTCCTTGAAGAACCGAATGTGTTTTACTAACGAGCTAAACTCCTGGCTAACGTTATCAAGCACTTTGTGTGCTCACTGTTGTCTCCTCCGTCTTTGTGCCTATTGAGACAGGAGCGTTCGGTCTTACCCGTTTAAAGTGGCGCGGATCACATCGTAGAGATACAACATTGTATCGCTACATAAATCTTCGATTGAGCCAAAACATGAGGAGGGATGGGGGAGAGGGGATGCTGGGGAGGAAGGAATGGTGACGGGATTGAAACCATGACTGTCTCATGCTATTTTTCCAAAGAGGAAAAGACGCTATCATAGTATAATATAATGTCATTCATCTTATAGGTTTGTTCCTTTGTCTTGGGTCTTCTGATACGAACTAATAGGCCATTCTTAACTTGCCATATTATCCAACAACAGGCTCTCTTCCGATTTAATAAAAAAGCGTCCTCAAATCTCGTCTCCGAATGTAATCGATGGATCAGTCAATAAAAAAGCAATGAAACAGATCATGTCAGTCAATCGTACTCCTCTGATGATGAAAAAGTAGAAAGCGGAAGTAATGACTGTTAGAGTTGTAGCTTGCGATTGCCGAATGACAGTGCCTGCTTTATGATTAAGAGTGGTTTATATGTATAGCACTGCCGAATATTTTAAATACTAGACTAGACTAGACTTTGTTTTTATATCAAGTTTCTTTACTGTAATGTTCGGGGGGAAAGTAAACTAGAGATCTGCAAAGTTTCTATGCAGTGTGGGAAGCCTAACTTGTAAAATTCGCACAAATAGGGCTCCAGTGCAACTGCATTCAAGTGAGTTCTGTGTCCCATTATGCCTCACCTCTCCTTTTGTTCCCTCGGCCGACGCACTTATTTCATTGGAGCCCTTCCTCTGAAACTGAAACCCGCTTCTTACGCTCTCCGTAGAGTTCTTGTCCTGCCATACAGCAGCAGTTTTCACCTTGAATATCTCACGAGTACCTCCACTGTATGCAGGTCGTGTACCAATTCCGATAAATGAGTTGAGCAGAATATCTATTTCACAGGTGCATTTTTAACGAAAATAAAATGAAATTCGATTTTGTATTTCGAGCGACGAGTCTGTTATGGATCATTTTTTTTTAAAAATTAACTCCCTTAAATCCGCTATGTGGCGCTTCAGATGTTCAGGTACACTTCACGTTTTTCACTCTAAACCACCGCGACTTTACATACCAGTAGTCTATTTCATAATTTGATGCAACAGAATTCAACCTTAAGTTTCCCAGGTTTCCCAGCCCTATACTGCAAAATCTGGCACCCTACATTTGGCAGAGAAATGCAAATCAACTCTTTGAACTTACTCGTATGTGTAAAGAGCAATAAATGCGATCACCGGCTGGCGACGGCAACTTGCGTATGGGATATATTATCGTCACGCTCATAAGATAATATTGTCTAAGTCATTTTTTTTTTTTTGCCGTATTAAGCGAAGAAGAATAAAATGTTTGTTTTGATTACTGAACGTCACAAACATTATAAACAAAAGTGTTATTCAGCAGGCAAGCAGTTTAAAATGCAGTTAGTAAATATCACACATAATCAATGATGCCATTGACTAAGATCCCTGCACCAATGGAACAGCTTCTTCAGCCAAAAAAAAAATGACTTAGGCAATTATATTATGAGCGTGACGTTGTGCTTTATCTTCTTTAAACTTCATTACGTTCCTGATGTTAGTTTAATAAGCATTACATTGAAAATATTAATAGATTGTTTATGATATCCCAGAGAATATTCATGTGCAAGCTCTTGATAGGATCACAGCTGGCTCTGAGATTTACAAAGCCAAATAGCAGAATTTGGTCAGTAGACATTTTCGTCCAGAGTGTGGTTCGAGACTTACTGTTCTTTACATTTGGAGAAAATGATCCATTTTTTTTAAAGCGAAAAACGAAAACTATAAAAGTTTAACAAACTCTGTGCATTTTTTTTTTTTTG
>JAWQUT010000339.1:218133-246881 GCA_033807755.1 Ellobium chinense
GGGGACAACACAAAACTGAAAACCCGCGAAAACCACGTTGACTAAAATACATTTCGATTATTGAAAACCTCTTTCACGGGATTAAGATACATTTCAATTATTGAAAATCTTTTTTGATGTTCGAGAAACATGCATGCTAACGGACTCGGTTTGTGTAGTACATGTATATATGGTAAAAACATCTCCAGGTATTGACAAAATCAGCTGGCTTTCATCCAGAGCTGTGGGCAGAAGCCCTTGCTTTATCACAAAAGTACTCACGGTCCAGAATAATTTCATGGACATTTGCCATTTAAATGCTCTGTCCCACAGCAGTCAACCAAGTATTTTAAGGATTCTAAACAAACACATATATGTAAAAAATGGAAACATTAACATTCCAGCTTCACAACCAAGACTCAAGTGAAAAAGCGCAGCCTCCCATGGAAACACGCAAACTTGCAGCATGGCATCTGTGAAACATGTAGATCTCCTTCGTACTTGTGGATATAAATAACCAGCCATAGCTGCACTCTGAAGTAGTAAGTGCACACAAAATCCATCCTTGTATGCTAAGTGTTCTTCAAGTTATGTTATTTCAAGGAAGATGTCAAAGATATTCAACCCCACCATTCCAGTATTATACTGAGTCCCAGAACTAGATGAAAGAAGAAGGATTCTTTGGGAGGGAAATATTAGATGGTCTACAGCAATCGGGAAATGTAGTTAATAATTTCATTGCTATAAAGACTAGCATGCCGGCGCTAGAAAAAATATCATTTTTCATCGTCAAAAGAAAAGGTATTTAAAAAGTATTTTTGCTCGCTGAAAACATCAGAACTTTGCTGTAGTTTATAGATCAAGCAATCACCGATTTATTTTGATTCTGCGTTCAGCACTCATTCACATCAGAGCCACCCTCACACCCTTCCCTCCTGTCCCAAAAGACTCATTCCATGAAAATGAAATGCAGCCTAGATCTGTCATACAACACAGCCAGAAAGGAAAAGAAAAAAAAACAACTGATCATTCATTAGCCTTTGAGCTAAACGACAAAGGTATGCTGAATCTGGAAAAAGAATAAGAATGATAAACTGGGACAGCAGGGCTCAGATAAAAATATGAGGAGTATCTGCCTTGTGGGAGATTTCGGCATGGGCACAGTCAGTACATGTTCAGAGCCTCTTGCTTTTAGAAAGCTCCTATCCGCGCCGGAGGACGACAAAACGTTATGGACTGAAAATGATTGGAGAGGGAGAGAGAGAGAGGAAGAGAGAGAAAGAAAGAGAGAAAGAAAGAAAGAGAGAGAAAATTTAATATTGTCATGAAGTGCAATGAATGAGGGCCCCGCACCTTTCTCATGCCCAGGGCCCCGTGGACCCCAATTCCGCCTAGTCTATACATGACCCGTATCCTGCCCCTATCTTTGAGTGCTCCTTCCTTTGCACCTAGATCTAGATCTAGATCTGGTATAATAATAATTTAACTGTGTGGGTGCCCTTCCATCAGTAACCAATGTGCCTCTCAAAGCGCACTGCAGTCGTAATCCTGCTGACGCGCCATAAAATTAGACTGATCCTAACGCCTCACATCACAGCGTGGGCCTGTCATTGTTATTGTTACGCCATTGCTGGTCAAACGGTTTACAAAGCAGAAGTATCCACCTTAGAGGCGTATCATATCGTCCAGGGGCGTAGCGTCCACGAAATCTATGAATTTGAATTACCCGGGTACCAACATGTTATCTAGACTAGTCTATTTGTGTTTCTTTCATGCTGCATTCAAATTTTGGCACAATTCTGGGCGAATCACATCATTTTTCACAGTGAATCCTTACCTGCACGACATCTGATGCTCTCATGATAATAGTCTACCATTAAATTAATCTTTAATGCTTTCTCAAATGTTAATCATCACCTTCGTCTTTCAACGTGTAGTAAGCCATTTACAAGCATTGACAATACCATTTTATCAACGTTAGCTACTCTAGTCTAGTTTTCTTCCCCGATCTAGATCTAGATAGTAGACTAGTCCGTCTAGACTCTAGACTAAACTACATTGTGTTTCACAGATTCAGCACTCCCATATCCACAGTGCAGTGCATCCAAAGGCAATGTAAAGAGAGGTAATTTTGTTTCAAAAGTGGTCAACATTTGAAGAGAACAATTTTCTTACCCGCTCGGCTACTCTGACGGTGGTTTGTGTTTCTTTTTACGCAAGAGTCTTCCGTGCACAACTCATTTTTCGATTTTCTCTCTTTCTTTCGGCGACGAGAGGCTGATCGTCTGCTGTCAAGACCGTAATAGCGTTGCCAGATTTGACTCTTTTGGAGCCATAGACGTCTTCGCCATTCCAAATTTTTGACTTTTTATAGCCATTGACTCTCAAATAACTGACTGCCGTTGTTAGTTGCAACGGAGTTATATAAAACTGATTAATTTCTTTAACAAAATGCCCGATGAATACCTATCAGTAATTTTGTTATGTCAAATCTTAATTTCAGTCGGCTTTTTCCAGATTTTTTGGGCTAGTTTTCGAGTGTGATTTGGCTTCGGCGCGGGAAAAAAGTCGGGCAAACCTGGACAGTACCGGTCACCGGAAACATTTGAATAGCCTAATAGCCTATTGCAGAGTTCATGACGAATAGGCCGACAGCTTTAATTTGTTTTATTTACTGAGAATCATTTCTAAGATCGCAAACCTTACTCGTTGCTTCAGTTAGACAGAGCAAGAAGAAGGAGATCTTAATACTTCAGGGTTGTTTTTTTCCCATTCATTGAAGTTAAAGGTGTCTCGTTATATTGTTTTTGACTGGTGACATTGTTGCTTAATTAATGTTACTGTCATCGCTGCTTAACGATAACTTGAGATTATTTTACAATGGTACCTGGTAGTTTACAGTATAATGAGTAGCATGGCAAAACGGGTGTTGACAGAGACAGAGGTTTTATTTATTCACATATACGTGTAAGCATTAATGCTTTCGGACAGTCAGCAATCGATGTTTATGTGTAGGGGAAAGAAACATTATCAGATGCAACCGAGAATAACAGCAAATCAGATATGCAACATTTCCCCACTAGGCTGTTTTCCACCATGCATTGTGACTGCACTGTAGAGAACTTGCAAGATTTTCAGACAGCAAAATACATTTATTATGGACAAGACAATAGTTTTCCCGCAGTGTTTGTCCTTTCAGCTTTCTTTCGACTTTTTGAATTTCACAAGAGAGTGGAGTCACACGAATCATGGCTGCTGGATTCACAGGCCACTTTGGATTCACAGGCCACTTTGTGATGAGTTTGGACTTTTTTTTTTCTTTCCCCTGAATGGTCATAGAGGACAAAGTGCGAAGTTTTTGTTTTTGTTTTCTTTGGTTATAGATGTGACTTTCGATTGCCCAAAACTATATTGTCAACATCATAATAAAATGCCAAAACGTGCAGTGAGGGCTTATATGGGGAAAAAAAAAACAACTGTTTACAAATGCCAAGTAAGGAGGCTGGTAATGCTGAAATTTGCGATGAAATTGTGGAAGTTGAAACAGAAAGAAATTTTGATAGCGCACTTTAGTCAATATCATTTGAATTTTGACTGCGTAAAGAAGTGGAGGTGACGTGGCTCTGATGCTACAGTCGTTTGAGAGCTTGCGCATTAGCGATGGAATCTCCTACCATTATAATACGAATTACATTGGTGGATCGATGCTGAATGCACCCTCGGTAGCGTTCAACATGCAGAGTTTATGTAACTCTTACGACGGTAGAATGACTCCTCCAATAAACTGATCGCTCTCCCCCACCCCCTCCCCCTTCTTTCTCCCCCTGTGGATGCTCGGAAAAGAAGTCCATAAGCCATTTTTCTAAACCTGGAAAATGGTCAAGGGGAAAAAAGTCAAAAGGCACCAAATTCAATGGTGGTATGACTGTATACTAATGGATGAGGCAAAGATATAAGTACTGTAAAGAAAATACCACTAACACGACACGCACGCTTTTCAAGCTCTACTGCTTGAGTCGCAGACATCTTAGCTTGCTTAGACCTAGAGACTGATACGAGTGATGTATTTCCAATGCTTAGAATCGCCGAAGGACCGCCCACATAAATAAAGGACTGNCCCTCCCATCATCCCTGATTTATTCTCAATTTTTTTTTTCTTAAATGCATGATTTATGTTACAGTTTGTGACAGTCAGACCGGACAAACTTTAGTGCTTAACTTTGATTTGGACTATAAAAATAAAAGTTTGTGTCAGTTAATTAACTCTTGAAACCTGAGTCATTCTACTAGGCCTGGGCACAATTCGGATAAAAAATCCGAATATCCAGATTCGAGTCAAACACCCACTTATCCGATTTTTCGGCTCGCGACCCAGATTTGTAAACGGGTCACCTGAAAACGGGCGTATTCTTGTCATTTTCCGGTACTTATTTTATATAATTCTATTCCATATACGGGAAAATCCTACAAAATAAGTACCGGGAAAAGAGCAGAATTAACCCGTTTCAAGTGAACCGGTTACAAATTCGGATCGCGAACCATTTTAGTGAACCAAAAAGCAAGTCAGTGATCCAAAATTGGTTTGAACCGGCTATACCCGGTGTAAATTTTGTAAAATCCTTACCTTTGAAAAACATCGCAACCTCTGGTAACGGCCGTAAAAATAACGAAAATTAAGCGCATTTCAATGTCCATGTTTCAAAAGAGTGCAGTTATCAACACTACAGCAAAGAGATTTATACTTTAATGCTGTAGCGATGATATAATCAATTTAGGCTTACCTCTACCTACATGAGTTTACAGGTTATTTTTCCGAGTAACACCGGATAATCAAAACAATTCAGTGGGTTTCGGGTAATTTGAAAAAGCGGATCAATTAACCGGTTTACCGGATTTTTAGAAATGGGTGCACCCATTTATCCGGATCATCCAAAACCGAGTCATTGCCCAGGCCTACATTCTACTTCGTTGACTGATACGCGTAAAACTCGGTAATCTGTCCTGAGGAGATAGACTACAGAAGAGTTCCACAGGTGGTCTCGAGCCAATGAAAATGCGAGAAACCCGCCGGGAATTCCCATGCCTCAGGTTCCCTAGGAAAGAGAATGGAAGATCCGGGAAGTGAGGTCAACACGAGGAAGTAAATCCTCTGAGGATAATAAAATAGACTATATCCCCGAGGATCTGGTTAGGTGGGACATTGCTCAGCCTTAACCAGACGTCTCTGCTGCCTGTGGTTGCTAAAGGGAGATCTTTAGCTTACGTGGACAAGTCAATCTGACCTATGTCCAGTTACAGTTAAGGTATTTCCCGTACCTGTGAGTAATAAGGAGTGTCCATAAAAAGGTCCGGGTATTACGCTGACAGAGACAACAGAGCTGATTACGTCACACATATATCTGATGGATCCTGTTTGGCCGTCCATGATATTCATTGCACTGCTAGTAGCAAGCATGGCGTCAGCTGTCAACCCAGGAGCTAAAATACGAGTCACGAAAAAGGGAATTGATTATGGTGAGATATTCATAGCAGTTGTGTGTCCATTTGCCTGCACTCCAATTTACTCTTAGGATCATAAGTTAATAACAGACACTGCCAGTTGTTGCTACCTTTTGCCCTTTCGGTAATTCAACAGCCAGATTTTACAACCTTTCAGTGTTTATACACTGTGATTAATTGAAAGTGGTGCATCATGCATGACCAGGTGCCACTCTTGAAAGAATCTAAACTAAAGCCTGTTTCTTGAAAGGAAGGTTCTGGACTTTGGGAAACTAAATGGATGATGTAGGCAACTGTAAAGCTAGGTGAGTAAGATTTGTTGAAATGAAACACAGGAAATATTACCATGGCAAATATTCACATTTGTCCCAAGATATTCTAATCATGATCATCAGTTAATAAAACTATTATCTTTGATTCCTTCAACAGCCAACACAATAGCCCAGGCAGCCCTCAGAAATGATGTGAAAACGCTGAAGATTCCTGATCAGTCAGGAGATGACCATCATTTGTCATGGAGTCTCACCAAGTAAATTTTGAGTGCTTTACTTTTTGCCTTTAAAACTTAAGAATTTAATTTAGAAGTTTGACTGGGTCAGACAGGTGGTAGTTACATGGTTCAGTTTTTATCTCATATGCAGCTGGTGACGGGCAAAGATTTTAGACAGAGGAGGAGCCAAGTTTTGTTTTTTTCTCTGTTCTGACAACCCCTTTTTCCACCATTTTAAAGGAGTTTGCTTGTATTCTACCAGTATCCGAACAGAGGGAGTGTCTGGTCCCAGCAGCAGCATCAGTCTCAACCCTGGGCAGGATGGACTGACCTGGTCACTCTCAAACTTTGGCATTGATCTTAAGGCTGATTGGAGAGTGAAGTACAAGAAAGGATGGTCAGTTTTTTGTAAAGTTTTTTAGTACAGTCTAGTCCATTTATCCTGAAATCACCCATTTCAATTTTCTGCTTAACTCAACACAATCCTTAAGTCCCAGCCTGTTCCTTCCTTAGCACTAGTAAATAATTCCCTCAGTATTAATATAATTTCATCTTTTTTTCACTATTGTGCTTATATTTTTACTTAATGTGACACAATTTTGATGGCCCGCTGATGTCAAGATATCTGGTTTATATTGTACATTTATTTATCTCCCACAATTTGTAAAAAGCTTGTCTTTTTCAGGTGACTTACAGCTGTTCTGTACTTTTGACAGTATCCACACTGTTGAAAGAATCATCACATATTGCTGCCTACTCCTGAGTCATAGAGAATGTTTCTTTTCATGAATGTGTGAGACAGGGTAATAGTACTAATACTTGAAATATTGTTCTGGTAGAAATTTGTGACCTCAAATCTCATTTTGTTAAACTTATTGCACAAAACTGCTGTCCCCTGCACACCGTTTCTTTATTAAACTTACTTCCAAGGCTCAACTTTCTGTGCCAGTCCCCTGAAATTCAAAAGCGTAAGTGAGGTTCTGTTGTATATATGGAATATCTCAGGGCAATTTTTTTGTACCCAAAAATTGGAATGTAATCATTATAAACCTCATGAACTGAATGAGAATTCATGTGTTTCTATCACTGTATCAGGGTGAAAATTTCTGACAGTGGCAGTGTGGATGTTGGGATTAGTGGAGTCTCACTGACAGTGACAGTTGGTATAGGTAAGTATGGAAGAAGAATATGAGAGAATTAAATGTGCAAGAGAATAAGACTTTCAAAGGGAGAGGAGCTAAATTAAAAGAGAGATTAAGAGGCATAGAGAATATTCTTGGAGTGTATGTAAAAGTTGGAAAATGAAAGGTTATAAACGTATTGGACTGTAATTCTACTTTCAAAAGTAACACCTACAACATTTCTAACCCTTTTCCTCACTTCACATGCCCTTCACTCACAAATGAGGGCTCCAGAGGGTGAATTTTGATGTGTTAGGAAACTGGTAACCATTTATTGTGACTAAAACTTATCTTTTATGGGCATATCCTTTAGTCGTGAAGGTCAGCAGAGACAGATAAGTCCTTCCTAGTGTTAGGTAATGAAACAATAGTGGCGTGTTCACCAGTAGCAATCTAGCTCAAAATTTTAATGGTCATGCACATTTTATTGAGCTTAATATTTTAGGTACAGAAAGACCAAACTAACAGTTCTGGCCTGGACATCCAGGGAAACCGGATTTGGACGCATCTCATAAAACCTATGTTCTCATAAAACCTATGTACAGTCGAATAATGGAAAATAAATTACTGGTCAGTAACCAAGAGACAGAAAATTTCAGTAGGGATGAGCATGAAAATCTGCTGAAGATGACAGACCTAGCGCTGTATGCGGAGCATTGAGTGTTGTCACTTCTTAGATCTTCATACAGAGATTAACATTCTGGGCAGTTCTCAGAGAAGTGTGTTTACCACCACTATTCTTCACTGTCAAGAAATTGATCTGTTTAATCTTTTAATTTGTTCACCCCACCTTTTTGGATCCCTTGTTCCTACAGAATTCTTCAAGCAGCATGGAAGTAATGGTTGAGGTCCTCTTTAAATTTGCATTGGCAATATGTTCAACATGCTGTCACTAATTTAGAAGAAGAAGAAAGAAGAAGTAAAAAATGCAATTGAGGAAAGGCAGAGAGAGAATGTGTGGGGCTGAGGCAAGGATTGTGGTATTGCCATCATAAATGTGGTTCAGCAGTCTAGACGCAGTGTTTTTGTATAGCTTGTGAGACATTCTGACAATCCAAAGAGTTTTGAACCTGAAGCTAATTCAGCTGCCCACTCTGTGTCGGAAATCCTTCCACCCAACTCACACCTTGAAAATACCCTTTACTCAGCAACTGGAAAAGCCAGTCATATTAGACCATGGCATGCTGCCAAAGGGCTTTAGCTCAGATGGCCACAAGATTGGTAATGAATGCATTGCTTTTGGTCTTGGTTTCAGATCATTTGTCTTTAGAAAAGGCTTTGAGCTCTCAATCCTTATTTGACTGAGGCTGTATGGGAATACATGATTAGCATTAGTCGTTTGGCCACAAAGTAGTGTACCAAGGTGAATAGAAATGACTTTGAATGACTTGGTTATGGATTTTGCTTACAGTATAAGAATGATGTATGTTGTTGTGTGCATATGTATATATATATGTACATATGAATGGTGTGTTTAATAGTATTGGCAAGGTAGTGCCTATCTCCTACAGGGCAAATGGAAATGTACTGTACTTAACTATTTAGAGCGTAGAGCATTAAAGGGAAGTGGAAATGGCTCACCTGATAAACATCTTTTGGGTAGTTAAAATCAATAATTTGTTTGTTTGTTTGTTACATGTGTCATTCAGGTGAGAAGGATGGTCGTCCATCCCTGTCTTGCAAAAGCTGCAGTGCTCATATTGGTGATGTCAGTGTTCACTTTCACGGAGGAACCGCATTTATCTTGAATTTGTTCAAGGGTGTGGTGGAAGACAAGATTAGGAAGGTTCTTCAAGGAAGGGTAAATTTAAAACAATATCTAATGATCTTCTCATCTCCCTAACCTCACTGTAAACTCTAATCCTACTTTTAATCTTAATCCAAGCTTGCCTTTGGAGAGTCTAGGGTATTATTAACTGGACATAAAATCATTTTGACTTAGCTGATATTGTACACCATTCAGTATTATGACTGTGCAAGACCGGACCAAATATCCTTTACAGATATGAATCTGTCTCCACAGATCTGTGATGTTGTCACCAAGGAGGTTAATGAAGATGCTGATGCAGCACTAGCCAAGCTGCAAGGTGAGATGTTTGTCAGTGTTCCGTTGACAGTTTTCTTGAGAACTGCAAACTTGGAAACCACTCTGCATTTATAATAATATAAGTGCTTTTAATATTAACATGGCTATGGTAAGAGAACATGTTCATAGAGCCGGTTCTAAGCATTTTCGAGTGGGAAAACCCACAGCCCACCGAGTTCGCCAAGTCACCCCCCCCAAAGAACTCAGGAGGGGGAACCCGAGAGTTGCAAAGTGGCATGAAATGAACTCTTATGGGGCCGGGCGGGTGGTATTTTCCGGACCGAAGTGAAATGGGGGTGTGGAGTCGTAGCTTATCCCCGCTTAGGATCACCGTTCACCGTTGCCGGCAGGCCAATGACTGGGCCTACTTTTGGGCCTCTAGGTGCAATGAGGTCCCAGCTTGTTACCCCGACTCGCCATTCCACAGGGGTATTCTGCGTTCAAAAAGGGGGATGTGGAGATGGAGGGCCTCCCGCCCTCAAATTGGTGGCTCTGCGGACAGCCTCCGTTCTCCCAAAGGGTCCGAGGCTACGAGTGAGCACAATCATAAAGCTGAAATTGCAGAGGCATCCATGACGTACTACAAGTGCCACACTGTCACCAGAAGTATCGTTACCAATGATATGGGGCTTGTGTGCGGTAGCTGTGACTCGATCTGTCCATTGGATAAAGAAAAAAGATAAGGATCCCGGACCGGTTTACTGTTGCAAGAGAGCGGGGTGGTGGAATGCTCACTGGATGAACACCATCCCTATTCCGTATCCCCAGGACAGCCCAGGCTGGTGTTCCTCAGCTCACCCCTGCCTCCGGGACCTGACCACTCTACCGCTTTGCACTCAACTTACTTTGCACTGTTGCGAGATACTCTTTGAGAGTCTATGGCAGTGGGACCGCCTGGGGTAGAGCTCGCCCACCAGATAGGAAAGAGTGTGATGGTTCGTACCTCCCCTGCACGAGCCCATCAATGACTGGCACGGTCGTTGTACTGTCGGGCATGTATGGCCCCAAGCGCTTGAAACACATGCCTGAACTGTGTCGTTGTCCCCATGTCCCCCCCACCCATGATGGCGAGACGGTAGAATCGATTCCAACCGCAGATCTGTCAAGCAAGACCCTTCGGCCATCTGCGAGGACCTAGATACGTTGCCCCGAGGGCTGATTGGCCTGTATCTGTGGCATAGAGCCCCTACACATTTTGCCGATCACATTTGGTAACACTAACCAGGAGCGCTGATAGTTTCAAGTTGCTACCCCGTGGAGGTATGTGAGGAGATCTTGGGCCAGGCCTTGCCATCAGCCAGGCTCCCCGGCTCGGACACTGGTCGTAGTCTTCCTCATCCCGCAGATACCACGCTTTTGGGAGATTCAGACTAGCAGCCGCAAAACGTTGTCGCCGTAGCAACTGCTCATAGAGCCACTTCCAATAATAAGTTACTTTGTGAAAATTAGACCCACACTTGAAAAAAAAAGCAGTTCCACAGGTTTTACCCGTAAACCCAATCAAGAGGCATTGGTGCCCAGCACAGACTGGCTTTTGTCTCACCTCCATAATGCCATATAATAAGTCCTGGCATTGAATGCCTGCCCTATAGAAGTGTCACACACAGTACTACTACTAGTCTCGTCTGCATCCATCTAAAGATGTGCACACAAAGGGTCTCCCCTCTCCCTCTGCTTACCTCAAGACTGCCGACACAGATATTTGTTGTTTGAGATATTGTTCCCGCATAATATTGAATCGGCTTTTAGTGGATTGCACAATAGTACATACTGATATGATTACCTGGATGACATTGTTTTCTTCAATTTAGCTGTAGTTTATGTTGGTTTAGCACTAGTTTGTTAATGAAGATATAAAGGAAAATAAGCAGGGCTTCTTTTTTTTTCTTCTTTCATTTCAGGGATGCTTTTGATTTAACTTTTTTCATTTTAACTGTTGTCTGCTGTACTTATTTGGTTCAGTGGTGTTTAATCGGAGGTGGTTGAACTAGTGGTTGGAAGATAAGAAGATGAAGGGACTTCTAGCACGCGACAGTGTTTGAATATATTTTGTCATAGGTGGTTGATCTAGTGGTTGGAAGGTAAGGAATGGAAGAGACTTTTAGTAAGCAAACAGTATTTGAATTTATTTAGGGAATAAAACTATGCAATGTCTGATGACCTATAATTTCTGTCCATTCCCCATGGTGTTCAGTAACTGTTGAAATTGCCCATCATTTCTTGTTGGACTACAGTCTTGTTGCTCCTGCAGTTGTCACAGGCGATTTCCTGGCCACACTCATCAAGGTGAGGAATATCTTGTTACTATCAATTCACAGCTTGTGCTGTAGATTATAGCCTGTAATTACATTTTTCTGATTTTCTAGATAATAACCCTGCAGGATAGGACTGTAGGACGTCACGAACTTGCATCCAAGGGGATTGGTCTACAATTCTGAGTTTGTGAGCCAAATTTGATTCAGAAAATAAGAATTTTAGGATAAGAACATTACCTATATATGGATATGGGGGTACAAGAGGTTTGAAGTTATGAAGCTCTATTGTGTTGCTTTTTTTCTTGTTTTGTAGCTGTCTCTGAGATGCAAATGTTTCCCAATTATCCAGGATGATTTTTTAGGCCATTCCCTTCTCCAAATATTTAACCTATCTAACTAAAGCATATCAAGATTATGGACAGTTTGAGCTATGATTTGCTATGACTGGCACGGGTCAAAAGGGCCCAACTCTGCTTCTGCCAACAAAAAACATGCTCTTTAAAATATCGTTCCAGCCAAAATAAAGTCAAATGGACCTCAGTTTCTCATCATTGTACAAAATTAATTTCTTTTGAGACCTTTACCTGCAGATTTTATATGTGTTAATGTGTTATTCAGTTTAGGTAATTGCATTACTAATGGCTTGAATTTGGAACCTCATATTTACAGCAATATTAAGTTTTATAGTAATGAGGTTTCTAATTCTTGTATCCATGCATTGCCCACTTACACACCTTTTCATTGTTATTACCCCAGCAGGCCAGGTTGCTTAATAACTTCCTAGACTTTCTAAATAGCAGACAAATCCACTGCATTTTACAGCTAGGTACTTATCACTAGATTTGGACAATATCTTTCACTGCCCTTAGCCAGCTATCCATTTTAGAGACAGATGAACTGAGAAAAATTTGAACGAAAAGCTGTCCCACACACCTACTACCTGTCCATGACAGGAATCAAACCTACAGCCTTTTGATTTGGAGTCTCTTGTGATAACCATTCAGCCACATTACTCCACTGTTGTAAAGGTAAAGGATTGTCATGTATGTATCTTAACATATATTGTCTTTATCCCTGCAGGGTGAGGTGTTCTGGAAGGATGACAAACAAGAATGTCCATTTTCACCAAGTCCAATTCCTGAATGGAGTGATACAGGGAGTATGTTGTATATGTGGCTGACAGAATATACGGCCCACACCTTTGCCTACACAGCACACAACCACGGCTTCCTCAAGTACAACATCACCAAGAGCAGTGTAAGCTGCCTCAAATGTTCTTTATTATCTGTTTAAACCACCAAAGTGCATACTTGTCCTCATTATAAGTTAATGACTAGTTCAGAGTTACAGTTGTTATGTCCTAGAAATTTGGCTCAATGAAAGTGTAAAATATTAGACTGCTGTTGGTGTTCTTTTATGGATAGAAATTTATCCACATCAAAGTTATTATTTGTTATATAATTTATGTTCACTCATCTCAGGTTGCAATTAGCAAAAAATTAAACATGTTAAACAGTATAGAAGTAAAACTTTTCATTCTTTTGAAGCATTTTCTGCAGACAAAAATCTGTATCAGTCTGACTGATTACAGTTGACCGATCAGATTTGTGTCTGCAGTTTCCAAAACTGCAAGTAAAAATGGTGGTTGGTCATTTTTGTTTATTTGAGTTTTATGTCCCACACACAAGTGTGATGCAATTTCTTATTGGTCAGAATTCAGCTTGTCAGTTCACACTTTCATGCAACAGAATTGGTCAGTTCCCTCATCAGACTCAGGAAGTAAAATGGAAGAGCTAAAATACCTTCATGAAAGGAGGACAGTGTTATTGTTTTTTTTTTAATTGAAAATAGGCAAGAAGTGTTTTAAACATGACAAATGAAAGAAGTGAAATTTATGTGTGAAAGTTGTACAGGCTTACAGTAATGTGGAAATAGAACAAGTTAAGGCTCATATTACAGGCTACTATGATGTAGTGTTAAGAATGACCATGTCTTAAAGCTGTGTCAGTATTAAATCTCTGTTTTTATCATGTCTGCACACACAGAAGCAGATTGCCTGTCTCAGAGATAAGAAGTTTGCAAACTGGGTTATTTTTGTGCTTGCTGCAACCCATTGCATTTCATCAAATGTCACACACAAAACATCATCAACGTTTGAGACTGGCATTATTTTCCTGCATTTGTCTGGTACAGTTTTTTCCCTCTTCTGAAAACTCATTCAAAGAAGTAAAGTGAACTGCCAATGACTGTGACTATGTATATCATCAGTAGTCATCATTTGTGTAAGAGATACAAATTCAGTCAAAGCGTCAAGTCCATTTTGCCATGTTTCTGAGGTTTCAGCTTTTTCCCTTTGTTCTCTTATTTACAGCTCCCTCCGAACCACACAGACTATTTGAACACAACCTGTCAGGGCATGTGCATTGGCAAGCTTATCCCACAGGTCAGTCTTAGTTCAAAGGTCATGAATTATGTCATGCAAGTGATATGTGATACGTTACTCTTTAGGTATATGTTGGTTTTCATTGTTGTGTTACAGATTAGTGTTTGATACCAGATGAAGTTTCAGTCTTTATATCATACTGGTATGCATCTTGTTAATGTGTGAACTAACGGAGTTTTTTATCAAAGCAGATACCACTAATAATGTGGTGGGAAATGTGCTATCCATACCATCACCACTTAAATCTACTAGTAGTGAGACTGGAGCTGTGGTCACATTATTATATTATAAGATAATTATTACTTTAAGGACAACGGCTGTGTCTTTTATTATATTTATCCATTATTTTTATACTGAGAAGTGGATTTGTGTAATCTCTAAAGTAGAGGTAACTAATAATTAAGATAGTCTGTAACACAAGTCTGTCTTGTATTCACCAGCTTTGTTATTGCCTGTCGGATACAAGGGTGTTATCTGCTAAGCATTTTATATTTCTGTTCACCATGTGTTAAGGGTTTTAGAAGATGGGGTGAGAGAGAGGAGTGGCTCAGGTAAGTAAATCTTGGTGATACAACAACCCAGTAGCATTCCTTTAACGATTTACACATTTTAAGTGCTTCTATTCAGACTGCTAAGTATATGTGGAGAGTGAAAAGATGGGGTGAGAACAGTGTGTTTAGAAAGTGTTCAGCTCAAAGAAATGACACCGGCAGTAAAAAAATTTGACATTCTTGTTCATCAGATTGGCAAGAAGTATCCCAACTCATGGGTAGAACTAAGGGTCAACTCCACTCAAGTTCCAAATGTTAAGCTGACGAACAAGAGCCTGACTGTTGGCATGTGGGCAGATCTTGAGATGCACGCTCACACCCCTGATGGCAACACAGCATATTTGCTCACATTGAATGTGGTAAGTGGCTAGCAGTGAACAAGCCCTACAGTGTGTATTGATTGTAAAGTGGGGCGCTCTACAGAGGTGCATTGTGATGCGAAAAGGTTAATCCACTACATAGCCTTATATCCCCCCCGACTTCCCTCTTACTCATTACTCACACTCTCCTCCATAACTCCATCATCTTTCTCCGCTCTTCTTTATTCCTTAACATTTAATTTTGCTTGGTTTATTTCAGAGTCTGTCTCTGACTGTTCAAGTAACCATAGAGGATGAGAAACTCAAGGGGACCATTATCGGCCACAGGTATGATACTGTCATATTATGGCTATAATTACTGCTCTAAAATATCAAACTTCAGCCTAGTTCACTTTTCTCAACATTGCATATTTTGACCATCTGCCTTATTCTACACCATGCTTTAGTTCCAAATTGTTTGTAATTTATTACAACTGAATCATTCCTCCTCTGTTGATGTGTAACAGTTGACTCTGCTTAATCGCCATCGGCTTAATCGCCTTGTTTTCCAGGCAATCGAATTTTTCTTTATAAAAGTCCGTGGATGATCGTCTCTCACTTCTGATAATTGACCACTCTTCATTCAAATGTACACAGACAGTTTAACTGTGTGATGGATGGCAGACTGGTTGACTGAGTGACAGCTGCCACGCCGAAATAGGTGTGATAAGCCTTTCCTCCCCACCTCCCCCTCCCCTTGTCCCCCTTCGTCCCACGCTACGCATCACCGCCATCCCCCGTCTGATAATGCTAATGCGCCGAAAACCGTATAGTCTCCTCCCTGCACGCCTTCCATCTCAGCGAGGCGGAGTAAATAGGAAACTCTCTTACTCGGAGAGTGAGACAACAGAAGATCTTCAGAGGAAGATACCCCCATCTAACAAGTGTTTCGGCCCTTTTAGACTTCCTAACACTCTAAAGGGCTAGGCCACACTTGGGTCATGACTCCCAAGTGTCCTTCTGTTGATTTTTTTTTTCCCCGCCCCGGGAGTGATTTGAACCCGCAACCTCCAGTTCCTTGATTCCTTGCTTCATATCCTCTCTGACACCGTGAAGCCATAGTGAAAGTTGCATTGTGTATTGCGCCTGTCTGGTGGATTTCGGTTAGATCAGAGAACTTGTCATGTGGATGAACGGTTGATCCCAACCTTGCCATCTACTCCTTATTGTCTGCTGGGCTACTGTGAGGTGGCCAATGAGAGAGACCGCGGAGGTCAAACAATTTGTGTGCTACAACATTGTCAAAATCAAGTCTGTTTTGAGTCTGGCGACGAAAAAGCATTAATGTGCTACATCAAAGAAATTTAACTCCATTACCAAAAATATGGCCGAAATTATCCTCTCTGCTTAATCACTTCTCCGTTTAATTGCCCACTTTTTCCATGATCCCCGAGGAAGGGCAATTAAGTGGAGTCGACTGTATTTCTTTCTGTTCTCTTATATCGACATCCAGCTGCATGATCAGTGAGAAGTTTTCTAACTGTGACCACTTACCATTAAATGCCCCCCCCCCCCCTCCCCCCCCAACCTTGCATTTTGTTGGCACTATCATGTTGGGGTTGGGGTAGGCCTTATAGATCAAGGGCTGCATTAGTTACACAGGGATGACCTCCTTAACAGCATTGACTCAATCCACTCTTTTTTTTTTTTTAAAATTTCTCTGCATTTGATGCCATTCCAAAGGGAAATGAAATAAGATGTTCACAGACTTTGACCATTTGTTTTTTGCATCTTTCATCGACAGTTTTGATGTGGGTGTCCTCAAGTCAGATGTTGGGGAACTAGATGTAAGTGTAATGTCTATCAGGTTGTTTTGACTCACTGTTTGTGTGGAATAATCAGTAGAAGTTTTCAACATTAAATTGAGAAATGGTTAAATGTATCTGTACCAACATTAAGTTGAGAAATGATTAAGGGTACCTGCTGTCCAGTTTTGCAGATTAATCTGGATGTGATAATGGGAGATACAGTAGCAGCTTTTTGCTTTTTTGCGAGGATGTAATTTTTGTGAAAAGTTGTAAAAGTCTTTTGTGAGCCCTGGCATAATTGTTTTCTCATGTGTGTATGAGAGCAAAATTTAGTCTGGAGTGACAGTATAGAATCGCCAAACTGGCAGCTAAATTGATAGAAAAACATACTATGAGTGGTAATGTCCAAATATATGGGATAGCAACTGGGAATGATTACATTTGTGTATCCCTTACAGATTACTGCCCCATTATTAATTATTTACTAACAGAAGGCCCCTTCAAAAGCTGTGAATGGAATTTCCACAGAGGGAAGTAATTTCAGTCTGTGATATTTGCAAAAATCATATCCTTGTGAATGGGAGAAAAAACACTTCTACTGTGTTAGTTAGCTGCCCACTGATTTCATCCTAGATGAGAACTGTCAGTTTTCTAGAGTATTTCAGCTGAACTTACAGATAGGTTCCTGCTTCAGCCAAAAGAGGTTTGTAATTTCTGCCAGACTCTCCATTCTTATTGTTCACCATGCCTAGTGTGAGAGATGCTAAAC
Source organism: Ellobium chinense (assembly GCA_033807755.1). Lineage (NCBI taxonomy): Eukaryota > Metazoa > Mollusca > Gastropoda > Ellobiida > Ellobiidae > Ellobium > Ellobium chinense. The sequence continues at coordinate 235,494 of JAWQUT010000339.1, forward strand.
AGATTAACAGTAAGCTTGAAAGAAGTACTGTGACCACCATTTGAAGTATTTATTTCTTAAATTCCTGAACCGTATTAAGCATGTGGTCATAGACTAATAAGATATTTGTAAGTGAATGTGATTTCTGGTGAAGGTATCCACTCTGCACCAAATTTTTCTCCTAGGTCACTTTTTCTAGTTAAATCCTCACCTAATATTATGCAAAATGTGAAGAGTGCAGTAGATTTTATCTTACCTATGAACTGTTATTTACAGTAATTTGATTACAAATACGAAATGAAGAAACGAGAATATATATGTAACTGATCTCTGATTTGCATCCTCAGGCTCGGGTCCTCAAGATTCTGCTGGGTGGAGCCATAGACCTGGTGGTTATTCCAGAACTTAACAGTGAGTCACCAAACTTTTGTTTTGTTCTTACAAGGAGAGGAAATCTGTGTCCTTCTGTACCAATGTATCCAGGCTTTCAAGTAGAATTGAGAGGCCAAATGTGACAAAACTATATAATTTTTCAGTTTATTGAAAATTACTAGTTTCGTGATGGTCCAAAACAGGGTGACACAGAATTATCACTACTAAGATAAGATAAAATAAGAAACATCTTTATTTTCTATGTAAGGCACATCTCCTTCATTTCCAGCATGCGCTCATACACACATGTATGCACGTATGTATATATATATATACAACACATTAATATAGTAACTACTGAGCACACACTCACATGCACCCTACACATACTATGTGAAAACCTGTCCTCCTCTTACACCCCTCCTGGTTATATCACTGGTTGAACATAACAAGTCATGTGACTGAACTATGATGAATTTTTTTTCTGGAGCAGATTTCGTACAGAGTATGAAAACTTGCTCCTGTATCTTAAAAACAGCTTGCTTTATATTTTAAACTTTTTAGCAGTGGACTTCAGTATATGGAGCCTAAATATAGAAAATTTCAACAGTTTATTGTAACTTTAAAGAGAATAATGATTCTATAAAGTTGGTAACTGAAATAGCCATAAACCAAGGCACAAATTTGAAATGCATGGTTTGGAAACAGTGTGTCAAAGTGGACCATGTTCCGACGAAATTTTCAGGGTGTCTGTTCTATTGCTTTAGGCTGCTCTTGTTAAGCAGGAAGAATGGAGTTGTCTAGGGTTTTTGTTTTTTGTGGTTTTCAACACATACAGGCACATAACATGCACAAGGAAGTAAAAGGGCATTTGTGTTTGGGGAAAGAAGTTACGAGTACATAGCATTTTCATACATCAGAATACTTATTGCATTTTACATCCTTATTTCAAGGTCAATAACCAAAAGTAGAGGGTACTCTTACCCTTATATGTTTCACTTCCTGGTATCAAGGACTTGTAAACCGAAAATATGGTATGGTTCAGCTTAGCTTTATTAAATTTTCTCTAAGTACATTTTTTCACGAAGGCATCTTTGCTTGAATGTTATCTCACTACATCCAAACAATAAGTATTCAAATTTTGGATTCTTATTTAGTTAGAATGTTTGACATTTTGCCTCTAGATATGGAGCTTTCATATCCTGCAATGGCCTCTGATACTGTAATTGAGAATCTCATCAGTCTTGACAGTGCAGGTAGAAAGATATGGAAACATCTCATGATGAGTCACGCTTCATTTAATCAGTTGCTGTTTTCGAGGTTGGCTGTGGTGTTGGTAAGGATGAAAGCACCTACGATACTGCTCTCCCAAGCCCATCACTCAGCATGCACTGAACAGGAAAAACATTTCTTTTTTCTTTTAAATTGTAATAATTTTGTTGAATTGCTTGAATTGTATACTTTATGTCACTCTATAGACATCGGCAAGAAAGGCTTGATCCTGCCTGTGACAGGAGATGTGAAGTTTCTGAACACACAGCTGCACCTGCAAGATGTGAGTACCCTGTCATCTTTGCAAACTTCATTGTGGCATTAAATGTGAAATTGCAAATCTAAATTGTGGAAACTATTGTGGATGCAAATTTATATCTTTGTGTTTCATTCTCAGATTTTGATTTTGGAATGCACATTTTTATTAAATTGGTCATATCTGTAGTTACATTATCCCTTTGGAAAGAACAGTGATACCATATAATGGAAAAAAGTCTGTAAATACCAAAATCACCATTTTACAGAAGGTCCAAAATAATTTTAGATTATGCTTCATCTTATCATTTAGTCAGTTGGCTATTTTGGAAACTTCAGATGAAGGTGCCAAAAAGTAAATTTGACCTCATTTGGCAAACACATGTATAAGGTGCTTCAGAATGCTGCTCGCTGAAACGGAGTCCCCCAAGCGATCTATTTTTAGCCGTGCCGTCCAAACCGGCGGCTGACTGTTACCTTCATTCACGGGTGAAAGGTCAGATTCGTGCTGCCTTCGATGTTGACTATTGCTACTACTAGTACTACTGATTAGGCTGCTAGGCGTAACCTAGAAGTTTGTTCAACCAATGCCTCGGAACAAGCATTGCGCTTAGAGTACTTACCACTTGAACATAGGAAGTAACATTGTCAAGATCTGGAGAGAGTATTTTTTTTCTCCTTTTTCCGAAACTTTAGAAATTTCCGAAATACCACTAATTTAAGACCATGCAGTCAAGAACTTTTTGGTAATGGTGCTACGCAGTCAAGAACTTTTTGGTACCGGTCCTAAAATCAGCAGAATTTTACAGAATTCCTGCTAACCAAAAAAAAAAAAATATATATGATTGATGGTTGCAGCAGCTAGTAGTTATTCTGTGCAACGCAGCGCGGTATCAGTGAGCGAGCAAATGAGTTGGGGAAAACTTCAATAGTTATGTCGGATGTTCCTGCCTAATCTAGACTGTAGACATAGAGAATTATCAAAATAATATATTACCACTCAGAAACGCATACACATTCATCTGTTGAATTTATTGTTATGTGGTTGGCTTTTGCCTAAATAAACAATCTTGAATGTTGAATCTTGAATCATCTATCCACAAATCCACAAACATCCTAATACACACACACATAGACACGCACACTAAAATACACACGCACGCACGCACGCACGCACGCACGCACACACACAGTCATGCCCATACATATTACAATAAAATCCCATATAAAACATGCCCTTGGTGTACTTATTATTGAGGTATACTTGATATACTTGTTAATATGTGCCTCATTAATGAAATGATAGAATGATAATGAGTCCGTGCACGTGAAATTCAGTCTTTATACCAAGGTAAGTTACACTTATTAAATGAATCAACACTTAATATCGAGGTTCCTCTACATGTACACATAAGGAGATAAATCAACCTTTATTTACTCTCAAGGGAATATGTTTATTAATGTCTGTTAGTATCAGTATTACCTATTAATCAGCTGCACGTGGGAGAGGAGGAAGGAGAAGTCAAGATATTATATCAATAGGTATACCTCTTTACTAGGTATGAAATCATATGCGCGAATTCTTAAGTCCTTGATTAGTATAACATATACTTTTTTCATGCACCAAGGGGCATTTGATACAAGAACTTTATTTAATGAAATGATAATTACTAAATTTTGAATAACAATTTAGGTCTGATCATGGATTCCAGCTTCTAATGCTAGGATTACACAGATCTTTCCCTCTTCCCCAGGCGAAGAAGCCGGCATAGTGATATAGATCTATGGATTACATTGATTTCGTGGGGATACCCTACAGAAGAACAGTTTGATGAAGGAGATTTTGGTCATTAAAACAATTTTAGCGCCAGGAACGTCATTTGCTCCATGCTCCACATAGAGCTGATCACTAGCCTCGACCAATGTTATACACGGATATGCACTTTGACCCCCCAGCCTCGCCAGGTGCCCTCCGACTGATGACGTAGGCGGGTATCGGACTTACAGCGATCCGAGGTTCAGGCGGAAGATCTGAAGAACCCTATATGGTGTTTTTCCGTAAAACAGAGGGGTTACAAGCTATGGGTGTATGGTAGAATCACAAAACCTTATTTACTGAAAAACCCGGATGCTCATTGTAATGTGGAGATTCCAAGGTCCTCACTGTCTGTGTCAGGGTTTCTTTAACATCTCACTCACAGTCTCAAATTTAATAGCCTGGTCCCTTTTTTTTTCGAATTTGTATGGTTCCACTGTACTAGGAAGATAATAGAAGTGGGATTTATAGGGGAATAGGCTTGAAAAGGGCAGGCACAATTAATATAAATGGAAACCCCCCAGCCTCGCCAGGTGCCCTCCGAGTGATGACGTAGGCGGGTATCGGACTTACAGCGATCCGAGGTTCACGCGGAAGATCTGAAGAACCCTATATGGTGTTTTTCCGTAAAACAGAGGGGTTACAAGCTATGGGTGTATGGTAGAATCACAAAACCTTATTTACTGAAAAACCCAGATGCTCATTGTAATGAGGAGATTCCAAGGTCCTCACTGTCTGTGTCAGGGTTTCTTTAACATCTCACTCAGTCTCAAATTTAATAGGCTGGTCCCTTTTATTTTGAATTTGTATGGTTCCACTGTACTAGGAAGATAATAGAAGTGGGATTTGACAAGCCTGGGTAGGGGAATAGGCTTGAAAAGGGCAGGCACAATTAATATAAATGAAAAAAGTAAATATGCAACATTACCACAGGGGTATAAATGAATCTTTCTCCACTTTTCTGCTGTTTTGATGGCCACAGAACTTCAGCTCGCTACCATCAAGAACACTTTATTTTTGGCTTTCTATAAGTGATATACATACCACCCATTCTCAGTAATTTTTTACTATTTTTATTATGTGCGTCTTCTTCTTCTGCTTTCCCTATTGTGCCTTCACATTTACACTGCCGGTGACAGTCCTCTGCAGGTCCAAGAGGGTCCCCTACACCTTGGCACTGGATATTGTGTGCCTTTCACGTCCCAAATTACGTGTATTTGTATAATTATGTTTGGAAGAATTCTATTTTGTTTTTTAGGGTGCCCTTCTTGTGTCTACTGATGTGCAGTACCAGAAAGACTTGAACACCCTCACATTTATTCCTGAACATCATTCACACTTCTGAGACGGAAGTGCAGACTGAGCAATGGACAGGATGGAGTGGAGACTCCAGATGCTATATATATCCGAGTCATTTTATCATAAGAACATCCACAGTATTCAGGATCTGCAGCCATGGATGATCTGATGAGGACAATTCTTTTGAAAATTACGAAAACCAGTTGTAGTTTACTCAGCTTAATCTCAGTATGGACAAGTGCATTTTTCATTTAAAAACGTTCCATATTATAAAATGCTACATTTTAAAGTCACTTGACAGTCGTAACTTCTTTTAATTGCATTTTTTAAAATTTTCATGCTCCAGGGGTGTTGTCGCTAAGCAGAGTTACTGTACTTGTGTAGGAGTTACTCTTGTTGGTATAAATATTATGACATCTCAAATTTGTTGGTTTTATAGGCCATAGGCCATAGGCCATAGACATAATTATCTTTGATAGCATAAAAAATTACACTCAAACATAGTCATTATAAAATTTGTGGGACCTGCTAAATTATTTTGCACCAAGAAAATTTTCCACAATCCATAATAAGGTATGTACAGTTTTGTCCATATGTTATAGCATAGACACTTAAGTTTCCTGAGTTGCCAGTGATTTAATATAAGGTGCTGTGATAGATAAACAAATCATTATCTAGCCTTAAGGCAAATCGGAGGGAGAGGTTGTTGGTGTGAGGGCTGGTTTAACGTAGAGAGCAACTACTGTTTAATCCAAATGTGGGGTGGTTAGTGACTCAGAAATGCTTTGCATTAGATGTGTTGTCTGCATTAACGCTTGGTTCATTCCATAATAGACATGGTAAAATATGTAGAAAATTTACTGGGACATACAAAGTGTTTGTGTTGGTGGTATTTTATATTAAGCATTTTTGTAATAAACATGTTTGAGTGTGCATCAAAGTTCAAACTTCAGTTTAGTTTGCATTGATCTGTGATAATATTCTTGTTGAACATCAGTGTGATATTAATCTATTGAGATACAGGCGCCACTGCTCCATTGCCAGGAGTCGTAGTCAGGTCTACAAACTATCTTAATTTTGAGATAAAAAGCCAGAAGCTGATGAAATGACTCACCGTTTTTAATCACCTACTCCACTTGGGACTTGTATTACACTTGGAACTTGTATATACTTCAACATTAAGCACAGAATACTTTCTTCTTCCATTATTGTTACTATATTCTATGTGATATTCCGTATACTTCCACATTTACTTCTGCCTTACTGCATACAGCTTATCTTTTTCACAAAATTCCTTACTGAAAATGTCTTCCGCAAAAGGGTAAATCTCTTCAATGTTTTTGTTTTGTATAATTTTTTTTTAACTTTGAGAGAAAATATTGAAAGCAGATGGAATTATTTATTTGTTTAATCCCTGCGCTACACCTTGACATGTCCACTTTTAGCGCAGGATACTTCCGCCCACCATTGTTGTCGCTGTATTCCATGTAATGTTTCATACACTTATACATTCCTTCTGCCTTACTGTATCATTTACAAATTTCTCAAACTTAAAATCCATCAAAGGGTGAACCCATTCATTAATGTCTCTATTTTGTACAGTCTTGTTAAAATTTTTCTTTTTCCTTAAAGGGAACAACTGATTTTAAAAATGTGTTTATAGTGCATGATTTGAAAGCCGCGGAAGTTTTTGTCACAAGGAAAGCTCCAATGTTGTTTCTTAAGTTGGAAAGCACGAAAATTAAAAATGCTGTGTGGCAAATATGTGGTAGCTGTTTGCTATTGGTGCTTTTAGTAATTCTAGATTCAGATTGTCTTTCCTCCAGTGGGGAATATATTTATTTGACTCAGTCATTCCAATATATAGTTGAAAAGTGACTGGGAGTGGATGAATAATCTTTTCTGCCATAGGAGCATATATGTTTTTGCCATGAAAAACTTTGATTTGGTACCTTGGCAAGTCAAAAGCTTAATGATTTTTGTGGCGATTTTGCCTACTCGTTGATTTACAATCATTGTGCCTTAAAAGACTAGCAATGAAGATGGAAAAAAAAGGAAGAGTGCCAATGTTTGTTTTTATTCTTTTGATAATTATACAAGTTCCACTACATAAACAACACATGATAACCGTGCCAACTGAATATTAAAATTTCTTATACTTCAGACCCCAGTATGATCTTTTGTTGTATGCATGCATGAGGAATGTAAGGAAGCCAGCAAATATTATTACTCTTGGTACTTCTGCCAAGGATGGAAGCTGGCTGTAGTTAGTCTTGTGCCCTGTATACTTTTGGGAAATGCTGAACCCAGCAGCAAAAAGTGTGTCATAAATTCTTGATGAGGAAATTCCCCTCAAGCAGATAAAGAGATTTGTTTGCTAAATCATATGAATAAAATGTTCTTGAATGACACTGTGTCTTGATGCTATCCCATTTTCCTATGCTACAGAGCATGAAACAGAGTGAACACTTTGACCTGTTGTAAACTTGTAACATATGATGTCATGAAGAATTTTCCTGTTCAGATTTTAATAATGTGCTCATTGTTAGTTCAGTATAATCCATAGAATAATCACTTATAAGTTCTTGCTACCCAACTTACACATGAGCTGACCATCACAAAATAATCAATCAATGTCAGTTTTATGAATGGATGTTAAAGCACATTGCCACAATCCTTTGAAAATATCATGCATTTTGAAGTAAAGAAATTAGAAGACACAAGATTTTATCAGAATGGTAATGAAAGTTTCTTTAGTTAATGCTGATTGGTGTATATTTGTTATGTAAAAGCAACAGGTAATTGTAGTCACCACTTAGTTCACTACTTCTCATTATTTGTACTTGGAACCTGCATCATTGCACTAGAGGCATTCCATTATGTGCTCTCCCTCTTATTCTAATGGGAAGAATCTGCTGGCTTACTAACACACTAAGTTGTACACAGAGAGTGTAAATGAAAACTATAGATACAGGTTAGGAACAAACCTCCTGCCATTCCTTTAAGTTCAAATTGTAGGTTCTCAGAGACACAGTGTGTGATCAATATCAACACGTCACCACCACCTTTAAAAACTGAACCATGAGGACAGCAATAACATCTACAATGATGACAACTCTAATAAGAAATCATTTTGTAGAAAGCAGAAACTTTTATTACAGTCACAACATCTAATGCTTCCGCAGTATCTGATATCATGCAATGTAAAAAAGAACTCAGTCACACATGAAAAACCTAATAAATGACAACCACAGATGAAAGGCACACGTAACAACCATAAACACCACAGCTGTTTACATGACAATGGTACACACAACAACCAGAGACACTATATCTATTATATGATGTAGCCAGTCCAAGCATTAAAAACTAAAAGAACTTACAGATATCAAAAAAAATTTCCCATCCCATTTTCAAAATGGCAGTTAAAAAAAACCAGATTAACAAGCAAGAAATGGTAAAAGGACTCAAATCCCCAATACAAAATGTGAATGTCCCAAAGACAGTATAAAACTTAATGAATGACATGATGACCATACACATGTAAAAGTGAAAGAACTTAAAATGAATTTTTAAAATAATAAAAATTTTTCCTGTAGTCAAAAACCCTTATTCCCATTGTTGGCTGTGATCGTAAGCAACACACTGCTGTTGTTAGTCCAAACTCAAGCTTAAACAAGTTAGCCACTAAGCAAGTGTATCGAATTAATCCGAAGAGGACTACAGCAATACAAGTCTATGAAGTTTACGACAGAGAATACAATATGCATGACCCATATATCATTTCAGACGGGAGTAAGGAAATACTACAGTAATATCTACAGTTATTGTTGGTCTTGCCAAACAAAGCTGACACAAACAGGCAGGAATGGTCACAGCTGGCCAGCAAAAGGAAACAGAATGACAGATGCTTTGGAAAAGAGAATCAGGAATCGAGTCTGAGGCAGCTGACAGTAACAACTTGGATGTTTCCTGTGACATTATGAACCTTCTCAAATTCCTGTACATAACGAAGTTTCACATTTATTCTCACAACACTATCCATTCCCGTTGCCATTTAGGACGGTTTGTGATCTCTTTGTTGAGTAAGACCATCAACAATTTCATTGCTATGAAGGAGATCAGTTAGGTCAGATATAATAGGATATCTATTTACAGGTCAACAAATTCCACATTCTCTTCAATCTCTTTCACAGAGACAGACGTCTCAGACACACTTCTCAGGCATAAAAAAATCTCGTTTCATGAAAAATAGTGGACATTATCCAACATAAGAGTATTTCATTTTATTCAACAATACAGCAGATCAACTCTGTATCCAATACATGTGCGCAGTCAGTCATTTTTACACACCACTACAGTAGAATTTTAACCTCCAACCTCATGTACTCAGTTTCCTTGCCTGCTCATTACCAAGCTACAAGGCTTGCTCAGGTTTTCAGGAATAAATTTATCTTATTACCTTGGATACCTCACCAATTCAATTTCCCTGAATTTGGTATTCACAAGTTTCTATTATGTTAACCTACCCATCTATCCTCACAACAGCTGCAGTTCTCACAATCTTACATGTGTAGATCGTGATGGATGAAACAGATATCTATTGTATATAGAATTGAAACTGACAGCTTTTGCTCTAAGAGTTCCCCTGTCCAAGCATTTTCTGATGATGACGCTAACCCATGAATAATGTGACCTGTACTGGCAATTACACATAAATGATACTGAAGTTTCAGGCATACAAAAGCAGGTCCAGCACTAGTGAGCAGAGTAAATAAAATGTTGTTATTTTAAGCATTGTATATCATTTTTTACAAAGCAGATATGACTGGACTTTACTGAAAGCTCTAGAAGGCACATATGGTGGTGATTAGCTCTAAACTGGTGATAAAAAATCATTAAGAACTTTCACTATGTATGCGATGTAAGAGAATACAGCATGACAACATGAGATTCCAATGACTTATTTGGGACTCGGAAGGAAATGTGGGATACTGTCTGGATCTTGGAGTATGAACAAATATATACGAACTACAGCATACAACAGAAAGTCTGCACTACTGCGACTAGGTTAAAGTCTCTACAAGAATAAGTATGTTCAGCACAACTGGGCATGATTGACTACACAATCCAATTCAGTTGATGCTAATATTATTGTGAGTAAAAGCTGGAACCCAATTGGTGCACAAAAATGAAAATTACTTTTCTTAAACTGTGCTGAAAAAACCAAAGAGCATTTTCATGAAATACTAATCTTTGCCAGGATGAAATGATGTGTTCATGGTCACAATTTGGTGCATGAATTAACAACTACTGGTCTCACTCATTCTTTATTACTCAAACATCCAAACTCACTCTGCACTCTTCACAAGCAGAGAAATGATGATGATGACTTAATTGTAAATTATGCAAGGATATGAAACTGAAGCTGCTGTTCTGCAAACATTCTGGATGCATCATTTGTTTAGTGTAGAATAATTTTGTCAGCTTATTTCTAAGAGAAGGGCATTCATGACCTGGAATTGAAAAAAAATCAGTGCTCTAGCCACCCTATAATGCCCATAATTCATTTACACAGAATGTCAAGAGTGCCTGCTTATGGAGTTACATTACTCATTTTCTCATTACATGCACACAAACACCATTCTTCTCTCCTAAACAAAGCTCTTACCATTCTCTCACTTAACCGAGAAATTCCATGTCCTGTGTGTCAGGCTTGAAATGAATTTCAACTCTAAGCTTGCAGATTCTATAAACTGCATTCTGTAAAGCATAGATGATATTATTATTCTTCCTTACATGAAAGATGTCAAACTGCCAATGACTGAAAATGTGTCTTTTTACCCCTCCCTCTCTCCTCCCTTAATCTTGTTATATAATCATGCTGCAGCAAATCTGTGACAATCAGTCTTCAGTCCAAAATTTTTACCTATGATTTCCTGCATATCTGACATACTGACTGAATGGGCAAGTCTCTAGTGAGAGTGACTGGCCTTGAAATGAAGACTATTAGTGATACAGTTATCACACCAACTGCAGAGTGATCCTACAGTATTGGAAGAATTGGCCCGAGCATTCAGGGGAAACAACCAACAACCATGATGTCACCTTTTAATAGCAAGGTAAACAACTGTTAGTGGAAAAGGGAACAACCACTACAACCGAATTCAACAGATTAGTACACAACTGACAGTAGTAAAAGAAAATATTGCACTAGATGGTAGCAAAGTTATGATGAAATAATTGCACTAGATGTAAGGAAAGTTAATGTGGATTTTTGGAAAGAAAAGAAAAGCATACAGTAGTTCATTTAGAGTAACCTAGACTAGAAGAGACTGGAACTCAAATGTTGGAAATGTGAACAGAATGGAAATTCAATGCAAGAAAACGCCCCC
>JAWQUT010000339.1:246891-290535 GCA_033807755.1 Ellobium chinense
CTTCAAAACAATGCTGGCCGTAGCCAAGTCATCCCCAAACCTTTAGCCACAAAACTGAGAAAATTTCACAGAGAACACTGGGAGATCATTTGCTTGTGGAATAGAAAAATAAATGAGCATCTGTGAGTGGTAAGGCAAGAAAAATCTACATGCAACAATGCAGTTTAGGCAGGCAGACAAGCACCAATTAATCCATAAAGTTATGCTGCACATAATTAGAAATTAAAAAAACGTTGCAATTTAAAGAGAAACAAAATGGATCCCACAATCACTATTGTCAAAACCAAACATTATGCTATACAATGCAGTGCCATTTATCTAAGCTCATAATTATGATAAAAAACATGTTAAAGAATAGTATTTGCCGGATGTCAGTTCCCTTTGTTTATTTGCTGGATGGGCACAATTCAAAACCGGCATGTGTTTCTATTGGAAGAGGTGTCAAATCTCAAAGGGTGACAAAGATGGAGGGATCACTAAAACATGAATGTTGTCAAGCAACAATTTGATCTGCCACCCAACAAAACACTGTATGATTGTTATTTGGTGGATTATACAGCATTTTGTTTTGCATGGCAGAAGTCCAAGATAACACATGGTCACGCTCCTTGTTACAAAGGTTTGTTTTGGGCAAATTCATCTTTTGATAGTTGTTAGAAATGAGTACAAAACTACCAGTCTGAAGACCATGCACAATAAGCAAAGAGGCCATGAGCAAACCATTATTTCTCATGTCTCTGTGAGCATCTAGTGTGTTTCTACTATCACCTCTTAGATCTGTCCTTCTGCTTCTAACGCTCACCCATTCAAATCCCATGCCTAGTCTGCATCTCCTTCATTACAGGTCTCAATACACAAGGTGCCAAAGAATAACATAGATGACTCCAAAAATCCATGTTGCAAGATTTCTCCTCCCCAAGTATATGATTATTTTACTGTGAGCATAATTCACATGTATTTCCCAATACTTTGGTCTCAATCTAAACAACACGAGGTAAAGCCAGGCAGAGTAATCCTGAGACCTGGCACTCCTGATTGATAGGCTTTTATGCTTTCAGCTCCTACAGTGTTACTGTCAGTTATCTAACACATTTGTTCCGCAACCAGTAAATAACCTGTACAATCCTTCAATCATCTGACATAGCCTAGCTATGTTCATTTCTGGCCAAAACTGAATTGGTCACAAATCTGGACTTCTTAGGTTATATTCCTTCTTTAGTTCATGTAATAGTATTTGAAAGCCCTTTGTCTAGTTAAAACTCCAGATAAAAAAATAAAAAAAACCAGCAGGTCAAGGAGACCAATGCAAATGGTGGAATCATTTTCCAATTCTTAAATGTTGAGTCAGACACATCCTTAATTTTTACCAGATCAATGGAAAATTAACTGTAACATCTTCCTTGAACACCTGGATCCTGACACAAATCTTACATCCTATGCAGGTGACAAGACTGTTAATCACTCTTTGACTTGGGTCGGAGTCGAGATGTACTTGCAAGGGCTACTGATGTGACATAAGCCTTTAACTGATGGAGATGTCTTTCCCAACCACCTCTCTGAGAATTCTGCTCTGCAAATAAGTTTCTTCTTACCGGTGAAAGGGAGACTGTGGTCATCCGGGCTGTCTCACCCCGCCGGAATCTTGGGGATGGGGGAACCTCATGACCAACTCCGGGATGGAGAGTATTGATCTTGCGTATGCGGGTGACATAGAAGAGGATATCAGGGCAGCGCAGGATGAAAATGAGCTTGGCGAACAGTTCTTCCTCTAGCCAATAGTCCTTGAGCTCTCGGGCCAGGTACATGGAGTCAATCAGGTTATGGAGGTAATCCACGTCCGGCATCTCCTCTAGGTGAACATACAGCGTGCGGCCTTGGATGAATGAAGCCCGGAAGAATTTGGCCACCACAAGCACAAAGGAGACATACATCACAACTATTCCTCCCCTGACAAAGCTGTAGACATAGGTAATGTGAGTGTGGCTGAGAAATGATCAGTAGAACATATTCTAGGCTAATAACACTGCCCACTCACATCAGGCTCAAGACAGAGGTATGTAAAAGAATGGAGGGATGCTAAGGAACAACAGATATCTGTAATGAAAAACAGACGAGTGACAATCAGAGATGGGAGCAACTGTTGACAAAATTTTCTGACACCATGATTAATACAAGGCTCTCTGTCCAAAACCGAAATTGTTCATTCTCTCTTTGTGATCCATCAACAAAATTTGCAAATTTCCTGTTTTACAAATTTAATTTTTGTTTAAAAAAAAAAATTCAAGATTCTGCCATCCCTGCTTAGTGCTTGATTTAAGTAAGAAATGAATATTTCAGAAAATACCAGATAAAATACTATGGTCATGCAGTCAAACTTACGGACGACTTCATTAGCACCAAGATTTCCGTAAACATAAATAGATATTATCTAAATTTTGACTCGCTTCACAAAAATTGCAGAAAGCAGTCAAAGTAAAAATTAGAAGTTGGCAATTGCGTATTCTTAGTGCCTAAAGTTGGTAAACTCAAAATTTAAAAAAAAAAAAAAAAGATCCAACAATTCTGCTAAGGATTTCATGTTTGAAAACTTTTTCATGTTTGAATACTGGGTGAGCAGTGATTATTATGAAAATGCTGAGGACTTCAAACAAGCAATACAAAACAACATAGTGTACACACATATGGAGAAATGACATGAGAAACATTGTATGTCTAGGTAAGGATAAGTACCATGTAAACAGAGAAATATAGTAACAGGAGTTGAAATTCTTTACATTAGTATAGTAGAAGATATTATAATATTATGGCCTCATTTATACGTTATATTGTGTCAAAAATAACTTTGTTATGGCTTCTATAGAAAGACATGAAAGAAATGCAGTGGTTGATGAGAAATGCTGCTTTAAATGAAAGGAAAATTCAAGTTGAAGAAACATGAAACATAACTGGTAAGTAGGTGTAATCACTCAATGCCATTACCAACATTCCCAAGACAGCAGATACAATGGAATCCATTTATTACAGGCATGGTTAGAACACAGTTGTATTGGGAACCCCATTGTTTTAGGCACTGTCTCAATCCTTGTTGCCTTCTCCTCTTTATTATTGTTAAAATAACCTTTCCACAGCAAGACAGGAAGAATGAAAATTTGGCTGTTATGGCATAATGGTCTCACCTTCCTGCGAGTTTTTGCAGAAATAGGATGGTGCAACAGCCAATGCGTACGTAAAATCATCTTTGTCAGTGTTATAAGGCTGACTACCTGAGCTGTCATGCATTACATCAGCAACTGACAGTGCAAAGTCTGCATGATTTTACATGAACCATGAGAATTTAAGTCAGATTACTTTTTTGTGCTCCATGCCCCAATTTAAGGTTAAACAGGACACAAAGATAATGGCAAAACTTTGAGGATTCCAACCAAGTTATTATCAAATTCCACTGCAGCAGGAACAAAGCCATCTCATATGTCCTGCTTAGTGGCACGGCGTCTCACAGCAACGACTTTCTTGATTAGAGCTTCAACAGTAACATAAGAAAAAGGTGCTGAGAGTAACCACTTGAAGAGTGCATAATGCAGAAAATGACTAATGATGGCAAGATCATGTGAAGTCGGATTGGTTTAGTTCCAAATTGATGGTACAACAGGCTAAAATAGATACAGAGGTACAAGCAGAAGAAACATGGAACCACACAATAAAAAAAAAAATCTACAGAAGAGACAATAGCTATTTCAGATATTTTGCATCACTGTTACTATTATAATGTGGCAATGTCATGAAAGCACTGCATTTTTTTTTCCCAGGGAAACCGCATTCCTAGCATAATTTATAAAAATTCATGAAGAATTAGTTTGGTAAAAAAAACAACCTCCAGTTTATCAATGGGAATTATTGTTAGTGTAGGCAGCTGCCTTTTTTTCTTTTCAAGGATAATCTCTTCTTGGAATGGACGCAGTCTGATAATGTGACGTCACACCCTGTCAAGTCCTTTCCATAGATTTTTTTTATTTGGTGAACAGAACAAAGCAAATATTAGTGCACATCTAGTGCTATGTAAAATGGAATTCATTAGTATGTAATGTGAGATGAAGTAAGAGAGGAGTTGTGAAGAAGAACCATATTTTAAAGCATTCATGGGCAGTACGGAGTTAGCAAGTCTCAATAATCTCTTATACACATATGGGAGGGACTCTCAGAGGTAAAGTACATTCAAACTCATTTTACATGATTCTAGAGGACAGAGGAGGACACTACTACATCACAGGGAGATATGAACAAGAATAAAATATCAATGAAACAAGCCACAGCTGTTTGTAAAGTAAGAGTAACATTTACAAGAATGAAAATGCTGATGAAAACATGTTACAAAGATAGCCATGGCATAATCTTCCAAAACAAAACGAAAAGGTCTTTTTTTTTACATGCCATGAATGACAGACAACAAGCAAATCTACCCTGAATATATAAAAATGAATGAACAATATTAATTAAGTAAAACGTAGTTAAGATCATCTGCTGAAATAAGGTTACAAGAACTGCAAAGAAAGCAATTCTAGAAACGGCAACACTGAAATGTTTTAGGGATCCACTCATGGTCTGAACTGCTGACTGGAAGCTACCACACACTTCTACACCTATGAATCTGGGAGTATTGCACAGGCAAGGGCCAACCAAAATCTCAGTCAAGTTTCTTGTGCTCAATCAAAATGAAGCTTAGCTTGAAAGACTAGGAACCATGACATTAGACTCAGAGGGTGATTAGGGACTTTGATTTTTGTTGATTGTGAAAATCAAATGCTTAATCCTTTCTGTGCACAAAAAAGTTGATTTGAGTGATCTGTAAGTATCTGTGGATAAATTATGAGTTTCCATAGGGTCATTATGCCTCTGACTGTGTCAAATTGTTAACAATTGCCATAAAGTTTTAAGAAATTTCAGTGGGCAGTTACTGATACAAATGGCGATCCATTTGGCCCGAATATTGCTTGAATATTTTTGCCTTGTACACATACATTAAATAAACTTTCATATAACACCAAAAACTTGATAGACTCATAAACCAATTTAAGCCTCATTTTGACTAGCTACAAGGCAAATACAATTAATGGTAACACAATATGTAATGAAACATCAGTCTCTCATATTTTCTCATGAAATAGCAACATTCCTACTGTTAATGCATAATGCAATCAATGACCTGTCTATTCAGCTCATGCACCTCTTGCCAAATGACAACAACAGCCCTTCTTCTGCAGGAATGCTTGTCAAACCAAACATTAATAAACAAAACTCATCTAATCCTCAGTACAACCGAGGTATGTTATAGTCGCTGTGATGCTCCCTGGTTCATTGCCAGCAACAAGTATTGAGCCTCACAGTTTCTCACCACCTGAATTTACTACCTGTCACTCTACACTGTTCCATGATCCCATTTTAGTACAGACAATCCTACACACCATATGTCGTATATGTGATATTTGTTTTATGGGCATCTAATAATAAAAAGTCATACCCAGACACACAGTTCATCAATCATGAAAATTGTGCACCAGCCAGCCATCATTTCAGACAAAGGAAATTTTCCTACTACCCCCTTCCTGCCCTCCCATTATGGGAATTGCGGAAAGTGTTAATATATTGATAGTAATCCCTCTATGAATCATGATATTTATTCAAGACTCTTAGACCTTGCACCGTGCCCATTTCTGTCTTATTCTGCATGATAGCTGACTTATCCAGCCTTAATACAAAATGTTTTAATCTCACAGAATAATGTAACAACAATGCTAGTCATACCCATGCACACAAATAACATAATAGAAAAAAAAACCAAACACAAACAAAAAAACTTTCATCACTATTGATACCAAAAAAAACTTTCTCCTCTACACCACTCCCTAAAATGTTATTAAATGGTAACTACATCATTCTTGCCAAACTCACACAATGATGTCTCTCCACAACACTTTCAACTTCATAAAATCTAGATCAATGTCCCCATCTAATCCTCTTTTTTCTTGTCTTCCTTTTTCTTGATATTTCCAATGCGAATAGTCTGCCGCGTGAATTGGATGGTTGTCTCTGGGCTGCGATACAGGAATATCAGCTTGGCATAAAGATCCTCCTCTAGACGGAACTCCTTCATCTCCCGCACTAAGTAAATGTTGAGGCAGAGGTCAAGCATTTTGTCCACATCAGGCAGCTCACGGAACATAATGGTCAGGTACTGGTTGGTGGTGCTCAGTCGTAGCAATCGACCAATCAAAAGGATGAAGGAGATGTACAGCCCAATGATTCTGAGGAAATTAAAAATAAATTAAAAACGTAAGACTGTGTAGAAATAGACTCACTACTGCTGGGCAATGCCCATGCTTTGTCAGCCCCTTTTAAATAATTCCAGTAGTGCTGCCAAATCATGGCCTGTTTCAGCTGATGGAACCACAAAGTTTTTGCTTATCCCTGAAATGAAGTAATATGACTAAGCAAAAGCCTCCCTACTTTAACCTTTTTCTTTCCATGTGAGCATGTCTGTGATTCTTTAATACTATAAGACCTTACAACATTGAGCAAGTATGACAATTTTCTCTAACAATCTCTTTTGTGGCAAATAAAACTTGCTGCTACACATTCCAATTCCCTCTTTCAGTGCTCAACTATATCCTGCTTTTATTTATTTTTCAGCCAGTATCTGCCCTTAATTATCATGGAAACATTGCAAAAAGAACAAATAACCAAAGTCAAGGTCAGCAAAATTGGCTGTTGTGAGGGTAAAGAAAGCTTTCTAACAAGTCTCAGACAAACATAAAATGAAATATGAACCCTCGAGCTGTTTCTGCCTCTTCTTCCACTTCACACTGGCCCAAATCATCTGTCATCACTGTCACCATAAACACCCTTTTTTCTAAGCCCTTTTCTTCTAAGGTTTTTCAAAGCTGCACCTCTCCCAACTAACTTGAAAATAAATGATGCAAAAACTGCGAAAGAATCAACATCCGATTGAAATCGGTGAATATTTGCCAGCTAATATGAAAATAATCTTTACCTATCTCAGTTTCATTATGTACTTGACTGATTTAATTTACATCTGCTGATTCTACTCCTTATTTCAGATCAATATTTCTTTGTGATGAAACATTTCTGAACTTGAATTTTACAAAACAAAAAAAAAACCAACTACAGAATTGTTTTTCAACTGGCAACCTAGGGCTTGTTTTTGTAAGTGAGGAGTAAAACAGCCTAAGGGTTTATCAACAGCTTAATGGGTAACATGTCAAGTTCTCAACAAGGTTTACCAGCTGTGTATGAACAGAGCTCTCTCCGGTGGCTCTTCACAGCTCACTTGTCCTCAGTGATGCCAACAACATACCCATAGTAGAGAGTGGGGTGTGGTGTTTATGGTATATGACATGACATACATATACTGTACACATCATCAAATTAATAATGCTAAGGGGATATGTTCATGTAATGTCTGCGCATTCACAAAGAAATCTTGAAATAGAATCTGATATGCCACAGTTTTCCTTGATGACCAGTTATATTTTCTTTCCACCAGGAGGCGCCACAGCTTTAAAATGTCCATTCTTCTTTGCAAAAGTTCATATGACCATCAGTTCTTGTTTGGGACTGGCTGAAACAAAATCTGCCTCCCAGATTTTGTTATCTGTCATCTGTATGCCCCATTGGCGTTCAGGCATAGAAATGCTATTCAAAGAATAGCGGTGCTGCTTGTCTAGAAATAATGACTTTGATGATTTTGTCATAAGAACTCAGATTCTGAGGGGTGCTCCAAAATATGGCCCATCGCATGCCAATTTTCTGGCGAAAGCTGGATTTCAGGTTTTTTAAGCAGTTTGAAAGTTTCAGGCTTGTACAGCACTGTCATGCAATTGGTGTGCCCATCTGTTAGCAACTCCTGCAGTCCTACTAGACTTCATGGTCATTATTCAGATGGGTAAAAAAAAACTAACGCAATGCTAGTCGTTTAGGGGGAAATAAAAACCGGAAGTGGATCTGTGTGTACATGCCTAATGTTTGTTTAGTTTCACTGCTCTGAAACTAGCAACAGAGACCTTGAAGTGCTTGCAGTTGAACTGGAGTATTTGGGATTGCAATTTTCACCATACCTATTGTTTAAGCAGTGGATGAAGCTACCTTTAAATGAAGTCTTGACTTTGTCACAAGTGCGTTAACTCTTTTGCTACCTTAGTGACAATGGAGATTGAATTCATTATTCAGAGAGAAAGTCATCCTACTTTCATTTTCAGAGTGCTGGATTAGAGGGTGAACAACAAGTTTTTGTAGACTTGACAGAAGAAACTAGTTTAAGGACTTAACTTTCAGGGTATTGTCAGAAATCATATCTCTAATTATTTTTGTTTGTGATGAATAGTGGCAAAACCTCGACCACCAATACAAACGGATCAGGTAGCGTGCAGTGCATTCTGCAACTAATGGACTCCGCAGCAAGTAGTTCAGGCTTTTTTTATCAAATCCAGCTGGCATGCCTGTTTCAACACGGTTATAGTACAGAACTGGTCCTCTTTTTCAAAGGCTGGGCATGCCA
Organism: Ellobium chinense; assembly: GCA_033807755.1. Classification (NCBI taxonomy): domain Eukaryota; kingdom Metazoa; phylum Mollusca; class Gastropoda; order Ellobiida; family Ellobiidae; genus Ellobium; species Ellobium chinense. The sequence goes on from JAWQUT010000339.1 coordinate 255,461, forward strand.
GGTTTAAAGAGTGCCTAGTCCTAACTGGATAGTAATCAAGGCCAAAATGGCTACAGTAAAATATTGTCTTGTGAACAGATTATTCAGAAATCCTAGAATTGCAAACAGGAATGGAGTTTATTATGAATTCTTTCTGGATTTTGTGAACTGAATCTCAAATTTGAATTTTAATCAACTGTGGTGTGTACAGTGCTTAAAAGTTCTCATGAGTTAAAAAATGAAAAACTTGCACCTTTTCTTTTAATACCCCTTTTCACTGGCGAGTTAGCTCAAAAAGTCAATGATAATCCTAGATTTCAAACAGGTTCAGGGATAACAATAGGCTAGAAAGTATTATAGCAGTTTTAATAGTTACAGAGATTATTGCCGGTTATTGATGAGAAAACTGTTAACCAGCTTGAAAGATAAAATCGAAATAGCGTTCTATTCCTGAACTCTCCTTGAAAGATAAAATCAAGATAGTTTTTTATTCCTAATGTCTCCTCCTAACAAAACATTGCCTCCAATCAATCACAGTATCTCTTTTGCATGAAAACAATTAATGAAAATGCACTATGAAATCTACCATTACCTCTTTTGTCTGAAAGAGTTAATACAGCTCCTTGAAAATAGTTTTTCAGGATTTTTCAAAACTTTAATCTTAAAATTCAGGTTTTACATTCGTAACATAATAATCAACAATAAAACAGAAACAAATGAAGGCTAGACCAAATAATGTGTCATATCGCTCAGAGTGCAGGGTGACATGTGGAGTTAACATTTCAATAGTCACATGCGGCTGTAGTCTAAAGTTCATGAAATACAATACTTTTCAAGACCAGATGATGAAGAAGCAGTGAATTTAAAGATTTTTAAAGTCTTGAATTTGAAAGTCTATTTTCAAGATTTTCAAATCCACATTTCGACTTTGTCAGATGCTCTTTTCCTTTTTCCATTCGTCAAGGCAGACCACTCACCTACAAATCACCTCAATCCTCTCCTGCAATACTTTGATAAATTATTCTGAAGACTTACCCATATCCTGAAAGGAATGAAAGAGCTTCAGGTGCCTTCCTGTCATTGAAGGTGATGATATAAGCCTTGTCTACAGAACTCTTGGCGTCAGGCTTGTAGCTGAACAGCGAGCCCATCAAGGTTTCATTTAAATTCCACCATTCGCTCAGTGTATTATTGGGATCAGACTGCAGCTGCATGGAAATATTGCTCAGACCTGTGCCAAATGGACCTACAAATAGGAACACAAAATTGCAAAACCACTGAATTATGCACCATTTCATCCATGCCATAATGAAACCTTGTATTAAACTCAAAACATGCTTATTTGAATTCATGGGACCCTCTAAACTGTTTCTTATTTAGGGGAATTATTATCACATTTATGAATGCCTTTGAGTTTCTATACAAGAATTGCACACCAACGTGATGAATGCTGCATATTTCTCCCTAGGGGTAATGACCTTAGACCATGCCATTGGCGATAGCATCTGTTGCCAGACACCAGATTTCACACATTTCTCTGATAACTTTATGCTTCTCTTGGTCTGTGAACAGTTTGAAAAAAACTTGTAAAAGGTTTTCTGTGAATTCTTGACACGAGGAGCTAACAACACTCTCTGGTGTTCAATGAAGTAACTTGGCTTAAATATATTATTTCATCACAATAGAAGTTTACAGCAGACGTACCATGCAGTAAATAGTCAAGGACCATAGCCTTTGACTGAGTGGCCAAGCGTAAGAATCTTGGGAAGACTTTGTGGATATCCCTGTTGATGAAGAAAGAATTGTGTCACTTTCAATCACATACACAAAAGACCAAAATGAAATGCAAATAACAGCCAGAGGAAGCAAAATAATGGTACCACTGAAAACATTTTAAAATCTATAAGTTTGTAAATGGCCATAACATTGGCCAAAGGTCTTGGGTTTAAATCCTGGGCACAGCATACTGTAAATACATTTGGAAAGAATGAGATTTACATTCCTCATTTCACCCATACATAGTATGAGTATCTGGCTATATGTAGTGAAAGATATCGTCTAATACTAGTGATCAACTGCAACACAGTATGCCTGCCATGGAACTGAACTGAGTATGAAGTGGAAGTTGCGCTATCTACCAGTATATTTTGACTGAAATTCAGTGTGCAGTATTGGAAACAAGAAAGACCCTACTCTCAGAATGGAATCAATGCAGTGCAGCATCACTATCTTCATGAGGAATAATTACATCATATGACCCAATAACTGGCATTAACATAAATGCTATGAAATTATGGCTCTCGCTGTATTTGCAAGAATATCACAACACACTGCAAAAATGCTCAATTTCCTATGCAATCTAGTTACTGTTTTATGCACGTACTGCTGCTTTTTTTTTTGGCCAGATTGCCTGACACTGTGTATGCCCATACTGTGATGTCCTAGCCAACACCCCTAAAAAACCCACAATATATCTCAACAGACAAGGCTTACACAGGATCGGATGGCGTCCCATTGATGAGTTTTGACAGATTTTGGCAAACTCCAGCGTACGCAGGCTCACGAAGATCAGTCTCAAACAGGTTTGTAAGTTCTCCAGGGAGACTTTTGTCTGGCTCTCTGTAGGAAGGAGACAATCCACCATAGCACATTCTCAGTAAGATTACTATTAAAATAACAAAATTATATCGCTTCTGGATAATATTAAGAGAGACCCTCAGGCAAACAAATTATATAACACATTCTTACTAACTTTATGGGAGACCTTTGAGACAACAAATTAATGAATACCCTGGGTAACATGGCAGATCACAGAGGTAACAAATTGTAGCGCTCTAAACAACATTATGAGAGGCTGCTGAGACAAACAAAAATGTAGCACATTCTGCTCAACATCCTAAATGGCCCCTATATTATTAACCATTTTGTGTGCCTGGTATTATGAGAAAACCTAGAGATAATAAATAAAAGCCATCCTGGATAATATGGCAGTTTCATAAAATAATAAATAACAGATATATCAATGAAAGAACATGAAAGATATCATTATGACATGTCTGATTTGAATTTATTTGCTTGACATTATCTACTAATCCCTAGGAACAAAAATGATGTGATCTTAAAGGTCTACTTCAAGTGTCAATTACAGTGTTTGCAACAGACCTTGAAAACTTCACCTCCACCGTCAAGGATAACTTTTCTGTGGATGTCCTATTGGCAAGATCTTGGACCAACTGTTGCTGACTGACTGGACTTATTCCCCAGATAGACAGAGACTTCCCATCAAAGGCCACTAGGGTCACATCAGAAGCATCATAGCCACTGATAAAGCTGTAGGCATTCTGTAAATACAAATATTTGTCAATGAGATTTAGCAACTGGTCTTTGAATGAGTAAAAGGAGAGGCGAATGCATAAATACGGCAAAAGAGCAAACTTCTGAACAGCTGATTTGTACTTGCAAGGAGCCCTACATATTCTATTTCCTTTTAAAAGAGAGAGCTTACAATGCATACAAAGAAATTTTGAAAGAATTTTGTAAATCTTTTGAATGAAATGCTTTATTGGATTAGTCTCGTTACTCATTTCCAGAAACAACATTACTGCACTCCAGAATATATACTCCATATTCTGTTCCTAATTCTGGCAAAGACCTATCCCTGTTGTTATCTTGTTGTGGATCCCTCTTGCACCCTTTGCAAATTGTCAACCTCTGCCTTCTCCTTTGTATCTATCCCTTTCCAGTGTTTACTCTGAGTCATTTTAATCAATTTCCATAGCAAAAATATTTGCTCCTCTTGAAGTAAAGCAAAGCACAGGTAAAAGTCACTAAAAGTGTACATCTTGTGTACTTTAAGAAGTGAAAAAAGACTAACCACTACCCAGGGCAGATGCCTTCAAATAAATATCCATCCTGCTCACCTAATAGACATGGATGTACATGCAAACTTCACATCTAAATATCAGCACCTATGAACCAGTTTCACTTAACATGATTTTGGAAAATTTCAAAGAAGTGAAAAATTGCATAAATCTGGCTTGCTTTCTATGCCAGACCAGAAACAAGGTAATGTAGGAAAACCACTGCTCGGAGGAAATAAGAATTGTTCATATTACAGAGCCTTAAACCAGCCTTCACATGATGAAATAGAAAAAAAAATTCATGCCAAACTTGTGAAAGTGAAAATCAGTTCTTAGGTGACAAAATGATTTGTTGCTAAGCACCTACCCGGTCTCGTGAATAGTGTGTGCGAAGCGTGCTGAATTCTGCATCCGTCAGTGTGCGAATGCTCTCTCCCAGGGCATTGGTTGTAAACATAGGCTGGTAACCACCTATTCCAATAGTTATACTGGCCTCATAAGGTGGATTTGAGATGAAGACGGCGTTGAAGAATGAGAAGAAGACAAGAGGGAACCAAATGATGAAGATGATTACAACTAGGAGAGCTCCACCTGAGATGTACTTTATCACTGGTTTTTTCTTGATGGCTCTTTCTTGAGGATAGTTCTGAAATTGAATATGCAAAAATACAACACGTCAACATAAATCTGCCCTAGCAACCCAGGGAATAAAAACATGTCACTGACAGTCTCTACATAACCTTTCATTAGCACGAAGATACCGTCGCATACAGGGAGGCCATTTGAAATTGTCTGATAATTACTGGGACTAGGCTGAAGCAATGTCTGTTACCAAGGAATATCCAAAACTGTTAATTATTTTGTATAAATTATACATTTAGTAATGTCAAGCTGTTTCTTCAAGACTGAAATTGCACAATTCGCACCTTAAGCTTCATAATCCTCCCTCAAACTACACACATGCTGACCTCTCTTCTTAACTGTACTGCTAAGTTAATTTACTTTAGTAAAAGCTAAAATCCCACTCTTAAAAAATTTACAAATCCCCTCTCAAATGGTTGGGAATTTGGGGGGCAGGGGGCGGGGGGAAGGGTTGTAGGACCAGGAGGAGTGTCTCTCCCATCTTACTAGACCTGAAGAAAACATCGTGCTAATAGTAGTAACAGTTTCCATCATTTGATTTCACAGAAGCCTGCACTTATTATGAAACATAAGTGCAATGAAGCCCTTACATCCACAGAAGTGGAAAAGGATTTTCAATGGAAACAAGGAAACTTTTAAAGTCCTGCAGCTTATACTGGAGAGGTTGTAACCCTGAGTATGATAGCAAGGGAGCAGCTCTCACCTTCTCAATCTCTCGCCAGCACTTCAATACAAAGATATTGGCGTAGATGTCTTCCATCTGTAACCAATTGCCAATGGCCAGTGTTGAGTCAGTCCATATCCAATCCATCAAGGCACGCAACTCCAGCAGGAATGGAATAGCCAAGAACCTGAAGTAAGGCAGCACAGAATTACCATGATCCTTACATTACTGTTTCATATCAGTCCAAGGGTATGAACTGCCTTTGATGAAAATCCATGAAAATTACTGAGATTGGGTGGCATCTATATCAAGCAATGTGGAACAGTCCACTTCTAATACTCTTAAGTTATCATTTCTTATTGCTTCTTTACACCTGTGTCTGAATTTAGATCACATTAACTAAAGCAAACAAAGAACTTCTTATAAAAAAAAAGTTTTCACCTTTAGCCATCAATTACTACACAAAGAAGCAAAAAGACTAAAAATATTTACATCCTGCTAATCCCCTCATACAAACGTGCACTTCAATTTCCCTGTTCCTGAACAAACATAATTACGTCTCACTTATGTAATTTCTCTATAAACCTGGGAGATGGACAACAAGCTATAAAACTAAAGTATTGCAGCCATCTTCACATAAATTTGTGTGGTGTTTCAAGAAAACCTGTTGTAAGACAAAACTGTTTTGAAATAGAGGTCCATAAAGTCAAGTTTAGGCTATTCCATATTAATCTGTCTTTCACTCTCTCTTCTGTGTGAATATTATTGCAAACTACAAACTAGAAATGCTTTAATTTTTTTATTATTTAACGCATCCCTTATTAGTACCAAGCTATGCTGACACGAAAAAATAGGAGCACCAGTGCGAAGACGTGGCCGGTCTTTAGCAGTTCACTACTGCCGTTATTACTGATCAAAACACATCATGTTTGCTATCAAACTGTAGGTCAGAGGCTCCCTCAACACACTGTGCTAAATGCACATAAATACAACAATCACAATTAGAGTGCCCATTCTTTTTGTAACCGTGACCTAAAAAAGGAACCTCCATTAATTAATTCTGAAATTTTACCAATTTTTTGGGCCATAATTCGTACCCATACCAATTTTTCAGTTACAAATGTTTATTCCATAAATGTTTTCCTATATTTGTCTAAATAAAGCATAAATTTTGCCATTATATAAAGGAAGTAGGCAAAATTTAAGCACTTATTTGAAGCACAAACTTTAGAGGCATTTTTCTTCAATTTTTAACCCCTCCTTCACTTTTAACACCCATTATCTCAAAAACCCGTAAGGGATATCGAGATATTGACTCCAAATAAAAGTTAAAATGCTCAAGAAAAGTTATTCTGTGAGATGATTAATATATCTCAAAATGTAAAATTTGACCCACGTGAAGGGCTTTCATGGAACAGCACACATTTTATACCAAGGTTGACTTGGTGAAGGGATTTTGTTCTTACTAACCCTTTGAAGAGGAAGAGGTTGGCATAGCTGTAGTTCTTTGTAAGGAAATTTCCTAGGATACGATTGGGGTAGCCGCATCTGATCTGGTAGGCCGAGAGACCAAAGTAGATACACTTGATGAAGTACCAGATCTGAGCTGCCAGGTTGTCAAAGAAACTCCTGTGGACAAATATAGGAATGTGAAAACAATGGATAGAAATGAGGTCTGGTGCACAGGAGAACTCTACAGTTGCTGAGGTGGCCCAGTGACAACCGCATCTACATCAGTAAACTCGTGTCTCTCTTGATGCTGTTGTGTTGTGTTGTGTTGTGTTGTGTTGTGTTGTGTTGTGTTGTGTTGTGTTGTGTTGTTGCATTACACAAGCAAAATCACTGGAATGAGTTTTCCCTAAATAAGATCTGAGCCAAAAAGGAACAATGAATAAGATGGATGCTCCCGTGGGATGGTGAAAAGGGGGAGGATTGTGGGGGAGGGTGTTGAGTGTATCATAATAAGACTTCCCTGACCAAAATGGAAAGAGACTCACTTCTTGGTGATGGCAGGAAGGATGAAGAACATCCAGACATGGATGATAATTACAAGGATGATCTGGAAGATGAATTTCCCCAGCACAAACTTCCTCAGGAAGAGGGCACGGTCAATGATGATGAAGATAAACTGGGTGATGAGCATTATGAGGAAGGGCACAGGGATCTTGTTGTCTTCCAAATAACTTGTCACATCTGCATCTCCAGTGGTTTCCTGTTGGGGAAAAAACAGTATTATGTCTTACAATCATGTGAGCCTATCTACTTATATTTTCTTTAATTAGGATTACATAAATACACTCAAACACATTTTTATGGAAACATTTTATATAAAACTAGAGTTACACCATCAAATCACTTCTGAAGTCCCAAAATGACAGCTTAGATATATCAGTTCTATGAATAGTGCAAGATATGCTTTTAAAATGTAACAATTTACAGTATTCCATGAATTTGATATTAAATGTGTTGGAGTGTATTCATATACAACTGAACCTCACAACCTCCAGCTTTTTTGTACTCGTATTCCTTGTTGACTTATTGCAAAGCCTCTGTACTTTGCTTTCTATTTACATAGTTACCTTAACAACTTGAATTTCTTGGTCAGGCCTCTGTTATATTGCCTATGCTACATGAATCTTTCGAGTGGTGACACAATCTCAAATAATAAACTATGCATTTACAAAGATTCACCAATACTCCAGTGACTACTTTAATTGCGCAAAAGAAGACCCTGGTTTGCTATCTCCTTGATTTAAATCTTTAACCTTAATCTGTAGTCCCACAGTGTATACTTGGCATGCTAAAATAAACTATTAACTGTTACACTGAAACATATTGCTTAAACATGCTGTCTCAACTTCTCTCACAAAATACTTGTCACTGTCACTGTTCTATGGTGGCATATCCCCAAAATTGGCAGGAGAAACTTTAATGTGTACATTAACGCAATTCATTCTTCCTAGTCTCCCCTTCCAAAGGGAAGGGCAAATAAATTAAGTTAGTGGTACTTTTTCTTTGATGCTTTTTCTTCAACAGTCAAATGGTCTGCCAGTTAAGAATGTGTGACCTAACCATACAGAATTTCAGACTTTGAATTCAGATTTGAAAAAACAATATATCTTATGACTTTCCTTGCCTCATATAGGCCCTATGCACTTAGTTAACTTACAGCTGGGCCAAAGGAGCTGAAGCCAAACACCACTACTAAGAAGAGGATGAAGTCACAGAAGAACATGGGGGCATAGACGTCAGCTGTGGCATTGTAGGAGGACTGAGTCACTTGTTTGAAGAACTTGGTGAAAGGGTTCACAATGTAGGACAACCTGGGGAAATTAACATGGGTAATATTACAAGAACAGATGGCATCAGAAAAATAAGACGGTAATTGCTACAGAAATTATCAAGAGGTTTAAAGTCTTGTATTTGGGCACAAGCCAACTCATGCCAATTCAATCATTATTATCATATCCTTTACTGAGAGCCTCCATTCAAATCTATTGTGATGTCAAAGGGCATTAATTTTCCATATTGGCCCGTTTCCAGGTAATATTGCCCCTCATAGCTTTAACACAGAAATCTGTGCACGACAAGTATTAAATGGTGCTTTGGTGCTGGTACAGTACATCAAGCATGGCAACACTGCCAATGACAGCAGTGAGAATTCAGCACAATGGTTGGGTCTATCTGAATAAACAATATTTTTTTCAGCTTCCTTTTTACGAGTTTTATTTTCAATTCAGCACCAAGGGAAGGACATGAACGTGTTATTGACTTATCCTGTGCCATGAGTTGGTCCTTGTTCTTTCATCAACACCCTCACAAGCTTGGTTTTGAGGAAAGAACAGGGACCGACTTACTGCAATAACCTCATATTATTGTCCTCGACAGGCCAGCTCACTCACTAACTGACTATTTCCAGAAAATGATGAAACAGTGACACCCTGTTGAGGATTTCTCCTTAAAAATCTCAGAAAGTTTCTAAACCCCAATACCAAAACTCCAGTCTTCGAAAAAAGCCACACGCCCGAAGCCCGAGGCGTGTAAATCGTCGTTTGGGCATGTGAAGCTAATTATTTGACACGCCCGACTGGCATGTGGGTCAAAACAAAAACGAGCACAAAGTGAAGATGATCGATGTCTCCGAACGGTCGACATTATTTTGTTTACAAGCGAGTTTACGTCTTCCATATTGAATCTCGTAATATTAAAAAGTCCGATGACAGCTTTTGCAAAACAAAAATCTAGCCTCTAACATTATTTCTAATCAGTTGTACGAAACAAAACTACTTGGCGCCGTGTTTTTAATCAGGTCCAGGGAAACCTTTGGAACTCCTTTGCTACGAAAAGCACAGAGCTCTGTAAACAATCTGTCGTCTGCATTAGCCCTAGACTAGTCTAGTCTAATCATAGTTTGTTTTGATCGAAATGAGCTTTCTGCGCTATTTTAAGGGCGCAAAGCCCGGAAAGTCGGCGAGTTTCACTTCTTGTAGTAGTTCTCAAGCCTCTAGTTCCGGCGCAAAGACCGACTATGAAGAAACAAGGCACAACTGAGGAGATGATTTGTTTTTATAGAAATACCAATAGTGATTAAAATACTTTACAGTCCAATTTGAACATGTTTGTCTCTTATTTTCCTTTAATTATGTTTTGGGACTTCGGGCTAGTAAAACCTGATTCGGGCTAGTGACATCTGATGTTTCAGTAGCCCAAAGGGTTAGTGGCTTTCAAAGTTCTTCGTGAAGACTGAAACTCCACACAAATTTCATTAATGCATAACCCCTTGACTATAATTACCACTATCTAGTTAGCTGTCTCACCATATAATCTACTTCATCACAGCATAAATTTCCACATTAGTAACATCAGCCACTATCAACAATGGGATAGTGTGACTAAGAGGGTCATATATAAAACTGCTGTCCACAGAGGTTTCCATTTACCCCAATGCCTCAGATCTAAACAATGGATATTGTGGAAATTCCACTCACCCTTGTCCTATCTTGGAAGGTGGCTTCTGATGGCTGGTTGAATCGACATTCTCAGATCCTTTTGTGGTTGGGTCCTCTTCATCTGGGGGCTACGAAAAAAAAGCAAATCTGCATCACTTCTGAAACTGTACAATAGGCATTTTTAATTTTTTTCCTCTCTGATGAGGCTCTCAGCAATTTGAAAATCCTCTCCATTCCCCATTCTTCCAAGAAAATCCAAAATAAAGTAGCTAGGTGCTGACAGTAGCTTTACTAAAATATTAGAACATGCCAAAAGTGCAGCCTGTCATGATGCCACCAAAAACAATACCCTTTTTCATAACTTATTCCTATTTACATCCAAAATCAATGTTCTTGAAATGTTCTGGTCCCAAGTCCCATATTCTCTCTGTAAATTTAATTGATAACTTAAAACATGACACAAAATTATTATTTAATTCTCCTGAATTCATGTTCTGCTGTATAGTTTATATGTGTCGGCAGCATCCTTGCCTGTCTTCGTAAACAAGCTTTTTGCTGGCGAGACGATCAATACCATTCCATGCCTGCAAGAAAATGGTTTCAATGGCTGGATGTAACCTAGAAACAACCAGCTGAAAAGCTTTGTGACATTTTATATCCAGTGATATTGAAATAGTCAGTGCAGGGAGTATGTATATCTAATCATAAGGACATACTTCATTCTGTGAAAGACGTCATTTACAGCTCTAACAGAAAAGCAGCATTACTGACTTACTAAGGGAGCTGAGAGTATAAACAGTGTACCTGACACACATATTAAGGTCAAATGATGAACTAGAAAAGAAGCACAGGCACTACTCACTGCTTCACTTAGGCTTGTCAAATGTTCTTTTGCTCCTGCTGCCTCCAGATCTGCTGTGATGTCTGCTGCATCTCTCCACAGTCCATATTTCTGGAAACATGATCAATATATAAGTCAAGTCATAGAAAGCCAAGTACATTAATTTTTCAATATAAGATGAAATCTGGGATGAAATCTGCATTCACAAGAATGACCTTTAATTCCAAATCCAAGCTCATAATTTTCAAAGGCACTGACACATGACCTGCTGCCATTCCAGCTGTTTGCTTGCAAGCAAAGCTGTCTGTGTTAATTAGATGTCAGCTTAATATCAATATCATGAAGGGTCAGTTACAATGCTATGATCTTCAAAGAAATGAAAGGAGCCTATTGTTAGCTTCCATGACAGTGACAAGTTCACCATTCCATTCAAGCAGCAGAATCCCACAGTGCTTTGAGATAAAGAGGGAAAGCCCATATTCAATTCTGCATTTCTATTTCATTAAGACTCACCCTCAAAATGGAGCGATGAAGAAAGAGGGCCAAGAGCAATGCAATATCCACATTAGCATAGTTGTCAGTCTTCTCAATACCAATGATTCTTGGGGGGAAGAAAGGACTGTCCCGGAATGAACCATCATTCCAGGGGTAGAAGCCAAACTGGAACAAATACTTGCACACCACTACAGCCTGTTGGAGAAGTGATGTACTGCTAAGAAAATGAACCTTCCAAAGCAAAAAAAATTTCTGAGGGCTTAGGATGGTTAATAAATGGCTTTGATGAAAGATATAAAATCAGAAGCACATATAGCTGACTGTTTTGTCGCAGTCTGCTTGATCACAACTGCCATAAATTTGCAACACATGTTAGACAACAGATACAGTGGAACTTTGATATTAGGTCTTCAATAATACATTTGCCCCACTATCAGGCATGCATTTCACAAAAGTGTAGATTTAGTCTATCATTTTATTATTCGGGTGAGTCTTGATAAGTATACCTCAACAGTGTATACTTTTATCAGTGCATGATACATACATGTGGCTGAAGTTTGACTGTGTTGCATTGCCTATACTGAAAGACTGGATAATTCCAATATTTTTCATGCTCCTAAGGATTCAATTGTATCTGTTGGCTTTCTACTGGTGAGTGCATGTATAAACATCATTCTCTTAGATTTGAAATCACCAGCTCTTATTCATGACTCCAGAAAAGGATATTACCTCTGCATCCATCAAAAGCAGATGAGACTTTTCCAAAATTCAGAAAGTACACTTCAAGTACTTTTGAGATAATTTTTCACAAGACATCCTTAACGCCTCCTTACTGTTCAGGAACTCCAGATATTAAGTTCATTTCATATTTTTATTTAAACAGATTAAGTACAACATGCATATCTGAACACACTCATTTTTTCAACAACACAACAAAACCACGCTCCTGAATTTAGAAATATGTTCTCCCTATATATAAGACAATTATTTCCTTAGATGTGGTATAGTGGACTCTAGGTACCTACCTCAGTATATGTGATAACTGTCACCCAGAATGTCTTGGAGGGTCGTGGTACTGACAACATGCCCCATAAAAAGACCATGAGGGGCAGGGGGAGGGACAAGAGACTGCCATACACCATCTGGTTGAGGATCATGAGAAAGTAACAAAGTATCTCGGAACGTGAGGCCAGCAAGAGTCCCGCAGCCATTGTCAGGCGCCTCAAGCGGTGGCTGTTGGATGCAAACTGCTCCTTCATTTCTTCTGCATCCTCTTTTTCTAGTTCATCCAGGCTGTGGAAATACAAACATAATAAACTGACATCTGATCCTCAGTATTTTCAATGCCCCATATCAGAAAGAGTCAAAGACAAGCATATAGTGAGACCAATTCTATATAATCTCATGCAGATTACCCAGAGCTGAATTCTAATCAATCAAATAGCTTTCCTCTAAAAACCAAATTATTGATGTCTATAGCTTCCTGGAAACTGATAAGAGGTGTATTTTGTTAACTGCTATATAGTTTGATATACCATAAGCTATCTGGTCAATCTTTCTACCTGGCCTGATATTCCTATCCTTACACCTCTGGAATAATATACAATGTTCCAGCTACTTTATTCATATGCCATGTTCCAGTCATGTCTGTGATTACATGTTAAACATGAACATAAATGTCCATTGATATTTTTGAATGTCCAAGATCCAACAACAACAATGCATAATAAACCAACATGCAAATATCATAGCCAAGTGTGATCCAGCAGTGTACGCCAAATTCTGAAGCCAGTCAACCCAAGGGAGGCAGCAATAAGTCTAGTCCATCAAATTTGCAGGGAAAGCCAGGCACTTTAACATAACTTCTTAAAGCAGACCTTTCATCAACAAGTCAATAATCATTCCCATCAAATTCAGGACCAAGGCCACGCGGGTACACCCCAAAATAATTTCTCACAACAAATCTGTCAAACAGGCTAAATGCTCTCTTGGATAAGCACCAGTGTGGATCACACACATATGGTAATCTGCCAAAGAGTACAATATGATTCAATAAAATCCGCAGCCCACTTCATGTCAAAGCCAAGTTCATTGCAGTTTCAGGAGTCACATTTCCAAAACAGCATGAACACTTGAAATATCACAAGTGCAGTCACCATTAACATCAAGAGTGCTGTCACCATAAACAACACAGTAAAGTAATGTATAATAAAATATATGGACAAATCTGTTCAAATTGAGGACAATGTTTTAGACATTTTATGATGGTGGATTCATGCAGGTCGAAGAGAACAACAATCATTCAGTAAATTGAAGAGCATGTTTCCAAAATTCATTATGTGCACTCTAAATGTTCACTGAAACGCAATCAATTCCACTAAACTGCAACTCTTTGGGAGCATGACAGAAACGGAGTAACAGGTATTGCCACTATGTAGTGATTTTCATATCAAAATACATCGTTTTGTTGTGTGAAAAATGTGATTATCTTAACGGCAATTCAATGGGATTGACTGTATCGGTATATTAAAAGATAACTGTTTTTTCTCCATTTTAAATCACTAACCTCGAAGAATTCCACATTTCCAGCTCAGTTATATTTTGAATGAATTTACACAGAAATGCTCTGAAAACAATACTACAGGTTCTCCTTTTTCAGTGATAGTGCACTTCCTAAATTTTGGAAAAACACTCTTCAGTTACCATTCAGCTTTACTTGAATCAGACAATTTTACCTGATGTTAGGAATGAGACTTGTACTGCAAGGACATAATTCCTTAGATAATCTCTGATTTATAAATTGGCCATTGACAGGTTAATCTAGACTACTCTGAAGCCTAATAAACCTCTGAAGCCAGTTAACCCAGGGAAAGCAGCAATGAGTCTAGTCCATCTAATATGCAAGGGGAAGCCAGATACTTTCAAGGTAACTTCTTCAAGCAGATCTTTGAACCATAAAATGGATATCCGTACTTATGGCTCTGCTGTTGGCCTAAGAATGTGATTGCACAGTTTCAAGGAGAAAGACATGAAAACAGCATGTAAGAATGACTGGCTTCAACACATCTGGCCAATTCTTTGATCTAATGATCTAGTGAATAGGATAAATCATGCAATCTGGAACAAACTCTCCAGAAGTAATTATATCTCATCTGCAGGACAGGCCTTGATGAAACTCTAGACCTTTTAATAAAAAAAGTCCTCATGCAAAGTCAAACGGTTCTGGGTGTTTTATTACTGGATATAGTGTATGTCATAAACATAAAGACTTCCAACGCTCTTTATCATGAAATTTACAGGACTGCTAACATATTTTACACAAGCATATTTCCCACTATTCATAAGGAAAGGGGTATGGGATGTAATTCATGTACACAGATTAACAGTATTGCCTGCCTTGTAGCATGACAAGAGAGAACATGACATGTTGAGGATGACTCAGAAGGACCATGAGATTGGTTGACTTGCTTTTGCTTTAGTTTTGGACCAAACCAAGGGTTAGGGACACCTAAGCAAAGGGCTGATTTATGCATGAAAAAAACTAGTATTTAATGTAAACAATGTATTTAATATTTAAAAAACAGTGGGGTAATGGGGGACTCCAAAATGATTAGCAATATATGAGTTTTCTGGATTATTGTTAGGGGCATCTCATAATGGGTATGATCAAACCTGTGAGAAAATAGCATGATTAACAAAGGGTTTCACAATGATGTTAGTTTCCTCCGAAGGATTTCATAATAAATGTGTCTGAGTCTATTTTACATACTATTCCTAAGTTTCTTGCCTGTTGTATTCAACATCTGGTGAGTTACCATCTCAGCAACTGTTCAATGAAATTGGGGGATACCAGACAAAACTATTGTAACTTATCACTAGCACTTCCTTAATGAAGGTGAAATAAAATTGAGGGATATCAGGCAAAAATTTATAGAAACTTGTCAGTGGCACCTATTTTCAACAAATATAAAAATGACACTGGGGAATATCAAGCAAAATATTACATCTTGTCACTGGCACATGCTCGTTGCTTCAGATCTACATATTGGTCAACTAGCGTGGAGCGGAATGCAGCAATAGACAACAGTATAGTCAAAGTAAAGCGTCATTGTGTGACGCTAACAATGTAACTGGCTTATACCGTCTGTGTCGATGTATAACATCGTATTTGACATGAATGAAATTTAATTTAAGAAATGGGACTGTACACCATCTTTCTGTTGGCATTAAAAGCTTTATTTCCTGGTAAAAATTGTTTATCCTAAATTTTGAGCTTGTACAAGACTTCTGATACTGGTAGCAGAGTAGGTCAGAAATTCTGTATAAAATAATACCAGAATCTGCATTTGACCTAATTGTGGAACACAATATCATACATCAATGCAGACAATAGGAATATACACATAATGCAGGTACAGTGTTAATGTCAGACAGCCAAGGGGATTGCTGGACATGAGAACAGATCATAGCCAAAATAGCAAGCCCAGACCGCAGCCCTCAGTGACAGTCAGATGGGAAAGAAAGAAAAAGTGCAAGGGCTGGAGGAGGAGGAAAAGAAGAAGAAGAAGAACAAGGGGACACTGAACAGAAGATTACCACGCATTGGTTATAGGGCCTGTCAACCTGAAAACATTAAGTCAGCAAAATGTCTTAATAAGTCATTAATTTGGTTGTATCGTATATTCCCTGAAGAAGTTTCCCTAATCAGAGAAATTTAAGAGTTACCAGCCTTCCATACCACCAGTATTTTCTGCATGAATGACAGATATTAAAGATTCTACTCAAGTGCTGAACATGAGGGAATCAGTTCAATGGTTTGCTGTAACCTTTCCGTCACTAAAAAGTTAACTTCTTGACATTAAATAAGATTATTTCCCTTATTTCATTCTGCACTAAAATATCAGCCCACAACGAATAAAAATAGCATTGATGAAACATTTACTTAATACATGTGGATTACTACCCAGTGTCAGAGGTGCTGATCTGAAAGAGGAAACAGTATGACAGAAACAATCCTGCAATGACACTTTGTGGCAAAGTGATAAAGAATGTCACATTTACTATCTCATGTCATGTGGATGTTTAGTGGACAACACACAAGCCTGTTTATGAAGTATAGTTGGTCAAGACTAGATTCACAGAGCTTCCATGACTTTTCTGTGACATTTGCAACTGACTTAACATTTCTTTAAAGGTAATAACTTAACAGAAAGTATCACAATACAACTGTTTTTATTTGCCATATGAAATTTATCTAGTGTTCTATGTATGGGAGAATAATTCCAAGCAAAATCATGAACTGTCAATACATTTTATTACTAAAAGAGCATGATTTCGATGATTAGTTTGATGTGAGCTGGTTGTTTGTACTGACTTCATGTAATTTCCTTATATGGAAAGCCTGGCATCACCAATGACAATTTCCATGATTTTTCCATATCTGTGGAAGCCTGGTTTGAAAATCCCTATGGTCTTGTCTGTTTATGCTTTATTCAGACCACGAGGGGCACAATTTTGATGCACATGGAGCTAGGCAAAGGGTTTTGTGAATGTGATGAAATCATTACGAATATGGTTCTAAGCCAGTTTTTTTTATTGTTTTTTTTTTAATTGAATAAAGTACCCAGTAACTGTATCCAACATTACACTCAGGGCTTTTCTCTGAGCAAAAAAGGTGTGAGAAATATTTGCTCCTTCTTAATGTCTTACCAGATCCATTTACAATAGAACTGGATGAATAAAATTAAAATCTTTTAGCTTTCATGTAAAAATAAAATTTTCTTGATTTACTTTTATGATACATCGTTAATTTGTTGTAACAGACAATATTTCTTTATCATCTATCTTTTGTCACTTGTGATGGTGACAGTTAGCACATAATATCATAATATGTGATATTTATAAATAAAATACCATCAAAAGAGAAAGCCTCTAGTTAAAATTCATTTTTCATTCATTTTGCTCTTTAACGTACAGAAATAAGAATACCTTTGTGTGAAAAAGCCTTGTTTAAAAAAACCGACACAATGATAGGTTGTAAGCAACAAATATCTGTCCTGTGCGATCAACATTAGCAAAATAAATGACAGCTCTTATTGCATAGACTGAAATTAATAACATAAAAGAGAGGAACATACTGAATATTCAATAACAAACACAATAAAACGGTTACTGTATACAAAACGCTGAATACCAAATATCTTTTTTTTTTCTGCTTTGTGAAAGTACCCCAACACTGTAGAAGATAATGACAGTAAAGTTGACATTTACATCACTTCTAATACATGATGACATGACAAAACAACAGAGAGGAACATGTTGAACATTCAATAACAAACACATTAATATGATTATTGTATACAAAATACTGAATACCAAATATTCTCCTCCATTGTGAAGTTGTTCGAAACGGTAGGAGCTAATGGCAGTAACATGACATGTACATCACTTCTAGTAAATCATAGTATAAGAATGAGTTAGCGGGTAACAGGATCCCATGTCCCAGACCTACCTGACTAAGCTTTTTGATCTATAGCCAATATTTGACATCTCATCTGTCGCATCAGTGTCCTCAATGTCTACCCGCACCTCTGATAGTCTGGTGAATGTAAATGTAATGATTATAGAGTCTACTCTGCTTAATCACAGTCAGGATAATCAGGACACTTTCTACATGCCAGAATGCTATGTTTCTATATGTAAGTCACTGGATAAATGCAACTCCATTTAATCACAACTTTTTTTCTGCTTGGGAGAGAGGGGGAGAGATTTATTTCGTTTGGTGATTAGTATATGTCTCAGGTGTTTTGGGTATATTTGATTTAGTCATGAGTCTGTATCCTAAATGTGCATTTGCTAGTAAACAAGGTAATGTGGACATCTAAACTTTATCTTGTCTTAAACTACCTCATTCAAACTCAGCTTTACCACATGCAACGCAAGACTATCTTGTGCTCACTAGCTTTATGACTGCCCTCATCGTGCAAGGGTGTTGTGTGCTTCATAGCTCTTATCCAATGATTACAAAGTTCTTGAAGCAAAGATTTCCAACACTTTATTCAATGGAGTAATAAGCGTTCAGAGGCAAAATCTAATCTAGTGAGTAACGCTGAATGTCTCAACTACAATTTGGTAATATGTCTTTGACCCATTTATGAAAGCTGATTTTCCTTTACAGAGAGACAAGGCCTTTTCCCAGAGATTGTAATGCAAAAAAATATGGTGCGCATTTTGCACAGGAGTTCCTAAGTAAACTTACACACCAAAGTTGTAATAGTCCACTATTAACGTTGACAGTTTTAGAACAATTGTTATTTGCGATAGCACCAGTTCTCTGGCATCAGATTTCACTTATGTCTCTAAGATACCTATAGGTTTTTCTGGTCTTCTTGTCTACACCCTGAGTTACAAGGAGATAAGAAAACAACATGAAGTAAAGTGAAGTAACTTTGTGTCAAGACTTACAGCGTTGGCTCACTTTCCTTCTGGGTGACATCTGCACTTGCCCCCTGGCCCTTGGTCTCTTTATTCATCTGAAAGTAATATAAAACAAAGGCTTCACCATTCAAAGAAAGAATTCATGATTCATGTCATATTCACACTAGACATTTTTAATAACTGTCCACATGTACTTTATTCTCTGGTATGTTTAAAATTTTCTTGACTGAAACATTCACAGAAACTTTCTACAGGACAGGTCTTCATGATTTACTGCTTCCAAAATAACACATTTCAGAACAACTTGCTGCAATGTTCCTATATCTGACATATCAACAAAAAATAACGTGTTTTGCAACATTATTTCCTGTTATTCACCTTGTGTAGCTGTGTCAAACTTAACAACCTAATATCAATACACAGGCAATATTTGGTTATTCCAAATGTCTTTATTAATTTTCATAGGCATTGACTTGAGACAGCAACACATACCACAATTTCTCAGTGGTATTTGTGGTAGTGTTACAGCAATGCGTCAAAATAGTGCCTAAGTGCAGAAATAAATGCAAGTTTAATTTTAAGAGGGAGGATGGGAATGGCAATCAAAAGTGGAAGTTTCAGTGACAAGCAGGAAGGTTTCAATTTCAGACATAAAATTTTCATTACAGAACTGGGAGCCTGAGTTTTAAGGAAACATACACTCACCAGAATTTTAGCTTTCTCAATGATGAGCTCTTTGGATAACTTTTTGGCCACCAGGCGGTAGTTGCGGGACAGGCGATTGCAAAGTCGAATCAACCAATCAACAAAACTGTACCACAATGTCGAGATGAAGTTGAGGATAACCCGAATTTTACCCACAGCTGTAAGATGAATCATGAAAACAGTGTCACAGGAATGACTTACTCTTTAGTTAAGATTCAATATCACTATGACTAAAATATCTAGCAAAGAAGTGGTAAAAACAGATTTGTGATATGTGTTCTGTATTCATCAATACACTGCACCCGTTTTATTCAAAATTCACATGAAAGCTCAAAGACGTGCTCATCTGGGTCCTGTTCTTCATTCCAATCTGCCATTTTGCTAGACCAAACCCCACAGTGGAGGACATGTCCTCTGTATTGTATCCATGTCCACTGAGATCTACTGACAATGATGATCGCAAAATCTGTGTGTCCCATTTATGTTTTGCAGCAGTTGACCTAGATCAGGGTGCTCCAAGATGAGCATCAGTATGCATGGAATACTATGCGCATCTAAAAAAACAATTGATGATAATTAAGAAATCAATAAACCAGTATACATAAGGACAATTATGAGGCTACACAAAAATCTACACTGTACAATTACAGTACTGTGAATGTATCCATGGTTAATACTTTTTAGTCATTACTATTATATGCCCAACACTTACATTCAGGCTCTGGTTCTGTTTCACCTGTTTCTTTTGACTAAAAGAAACATAAAAAAAAAAATGCGAAGTTCAGGATAATAATGAGTCAATACAAGCTATAGCAGAACTTGCATACAGTGAAAACTACTGCTACCTCACCTCCAATGGTTACACATCTAAACCCTATGCCTAAATTTAAATCCAGTTTTTATCACTGATCAGTCCTAGTAATTGATCAGCCTTCCATAACAACAGTAATAATTACACGTGGCCACAACCACAACAAAGCGCTATTCTTGTAATAAGAACTGCCTGTGGTGTGTCTTTGTCAATATACATGTGGATGACAACAGAACACTAGACACTGGCACACACGTGAAAGCTGACATGCAAAATACAGAGCTAGCTTTGAACTTAAATTCATTCATAATGTGCTTACAATGCATCTATAGAATCTGTAAAATGGTTAATTTACATTCAAATCTCATGTGAAAGATATTAAACAAAAAAAAAACCAACATATACATATAAATGCATGAAATGGATTAAATCATTGAGATCTTACTTATTTATGAATTTGCACTGCTTGATGCACTGGTTAGGAGCATTTGAAAACTTTCTCCAGGAGCAAGTAATTGAGGTAGAATCAAACGATTGATTTGCTGAGAACTAAACTCTGATACTTATAAACCACTAGAGAAAAAAACATAAATCTCTAACCTCATCCAATATTCCTCTATGGAAATTGAATAATTATTATCTTTAATAAAAAAAATACTAATAAATACCTTTGGACTCATAAAGTTCCAGTGCTTATGAATCTAATCAGACAAACAGGTTTGGCATGGTCTCAGTGAGTTAAAAGTGAGAGACTTATTACACCGTAAGTTTTAATACAGGCATTATGATGATGTGATGATGTTCATGTCGTAAGACATGCAGTTCTAAATGACAAAATCAAAGAGATTTTCATAAGCAGTCATGAAAGAGGAGATTCAGGCTTTTCAAAGCAGTACAGTACATAACAAGCCCTAGCATAATATGGTAACACCAGTAAAGAACTTACATCTTTCTTTGCACCTGGCTCTCCATGGTCATAGCTGTCCACAGCTGCTTCCATGTCCTGGTCATAGGCTGTGTTCACCACCTGATCACATAAAGAAAACAATGAAGTTTATAACTCTCATGTCCAGGTTAATATCTGGTCCACTCACTTCACATTTTATCAACCCTGCAGGCAAAATTCTCATCTCCCCTGGGGGCATACACAGTTTCCACCTTAAGAACTGCTTATCATTAACACTCTAATTATCCTTGATCACCTAAGTACCCATTTCCAGACATGTTCCACGCAGTCAGGTAGACAAGGTTGGGTGAATATAAGAAAAGATGTGAGCATATACAAACGCAGTAAAACAGCTTCTCAATAATGGTGTATGTATGACTTTCTCAGTTGTATGAAGTTCTCAAATCTATGAGAATTTATGGCTGTTGAGAAGTATTTGGGAAGGATTTACTCTCAAAATGCCAATCAAAAGCCCATCAGAATGAAGACCTCAATCACTAAATGAAGATTTCAAGATACTGGAATGGTACAAAATCCCTCTTAGGTGCTTCCATTAGAGGCAGAAGCGTTCTGAGTTCGCATTTCTCTGTCCCATGATGTAGTCATTCAAAGTGGCAGGGGGTAACATGTGCCACAGCTAAATTTTTACAAAAATTACGATATCGTAACAACTTTACACAATAAAAGTCATATTATCTGCTTTTTGTAATTTTCAGCGTGGCTGTGTAGTTTGTGAGTCATACTCAGACACTGAAGACTTTCAAGTCTAAGGTTTATGTGTTTGACTCGCGAGCTGAACGGTTTACGTTGTAGTGTCCTTGGGAAAGACATGTCACTTTCATTTCCTCACTCGACTCAGGTGTAAATAAGTACCTGGCTTTATAGCTGGGGGAACCAGGGCGCTACATGGCTGGCGACCAGCAATGACTTTGTTATGTATTTCATTTGTAATATTATGTATTTACATGTATCATATGTATTGTTATATGTGTTTATATTATGCATGAAACGTATAACATTGTAAAAGGTAAATAAAGTCATATTTTCATTTTTATTTTTTCATTTTTCACTAAAACTTAAAATTTATCCAAAATTATAAGAGACACTGAGCCATATTTTAAACAAGCCTATTTCTTTGCTTGTTTAATCACTACGCTTTTGATACCGCAATATCATTAACCTTGCCTCTTATCTCATATAGGAAGATATATCATTATCAGGAGTGCATCTCTGTTTTCAGGAAATTGTCAGACCTTTCTGGTGTTTCACTTACATTTTATCATTCATTTGAAACAACCAACACAAGACTTCACCATGATTATCACAAATTCTTGGAAAACATAGAAATGTTTTGTAATAAGTATAGTTTGTAGTTTTTATTCGACTCATTTAAGCCAGCTTTTACTTTTAGACTTGGAAAGTTTGTTTTTTTTTAATAACGCTAGTTTTGTATAAAGTATTTTTGTTATAAGAGCATTCGAAGGTTTAACACATTAATAATACAGAAACAGAATTAGCTGACAGATCTGGTAGAATGTACGAGGTAGAAAACTGTGATAGTGAATTCTCTTACTGTGGCATCCCTGCAAGTTATCCTTACCTGAAAAGGAGAGGGCTTCGCATCTGGGTCCTCAGGTTCAGTGCCAAAAGTGAGTGCTGATGGTTGTCCCTTATCTGGTTCCTCTTCATCATCTTCAAAAAGATAGTAGTCGCCTGCTCGGATAGCTGGGAAACAGATGGCACAGACAGGACAAAATGAGAACATTCATCAAATACCAGTATGAACAAATATTTGACACTAACAAATGTCTTGTGGACGTAAGAATGAGCTTTGTATCATTAGACAAGGAACCAAGATATCAATCTCAGAAGGTGAACAGAACCTTATACAATAAAAATTTTTTGTTAACTGCAGAAATTGAAAATACAATAATTTCTGCAGACAAAAGTATGAATTTTAAGAGCAAATGGTTTGAAATTGTGAATAACTGTGCATTCCTTGAGATAGAATAAATTTCTGTTGTGTGAAACTGTTCTTTAATCAAAATTTTCTTTGCCACTGTGAAGTAAGGGTGACCCCTTAACATTTCAGACTATCTTTTGGACTAGAATACTGCTCAGCCAAATATGTTTTCACCTAGTAGAGAACATGACCCAATTCATGTTATATGTGTGACAGTCCTGGCTTATTTCAATTATATTGACAGCAGCTGCCTTCAACCAAATTCCAAATAATGCTGACTCGATGGAGGGGGATGACTGTATTAAAATTTATACCAATTTATCCTCAGCTTGACTGCAATGACATCATGTCTTTTACAATTCAACTGCATGCTTAAATATGTAAAATTGACTTTAATACCGAGTTGAAACAAAGCAGCTTTAAGGAAAACAAATAAGAACCTATTTTATAATCATGATTTGGTTGCATAACACTCCATTGGTACTTTATGTGTGTAACCTCCAAAAATGGAGGGGTATCTTACTAACTTTAGGATCTGTTTGAAATGAGCATGTTTGAAGCCAAATTATACCTTTTATTTACCTCCAATATTCTGGTCTACAGTAAAATATTTCCATGAATTAATCTGTTCTAGGATTGACAAGACACAACTGAGAATTATGAGTGTGATATGATTCTGTTAGGTATGTGATCTGTGTGAATTTTCTCAATCAACTGGCATTCTCAGTAAACTGTCAGTACTTTTTTTCATCACACCTCCACCAAGTGCACATATGCTTTGTCACCCAAAAAGACCTTGACAAACGAACTGTCACAAGATCATCTCTCAGCTGCATGCTGTTTGTGATTCTCATCAAACATCTAGCCAGACATGTCAACAACTCAAAGCCCTATTAGCAAATGACCTCATCAAATGGACAACAGACAAATGACCAATCTTGGCCCTGGCAAAGTTGAAAAGAACTCTGCTGATTTTCCAAGCATACTGTGAACTCTAAAAACCTAAAATCAATACAGAGAAAACTGTATACTCTGTCTTCAAATGAAGCCCCAGAATGGCAAGAAAGACACAAGTCAGCCATTAATGGAAAACAAATGATCAAATAAGACTTCCCATTTTACTTTAGGAGTAAACTGGACAGACTACTGACAGTGACATAGAACCTTAAAGATCTGAAAAATAGAACCCACTAAGTGAATCAATTTGATAAAATTAGGCAGGCATAACCTGAAGAGTAAATATGCAAACTTTGTGACAGCTCTATAATGGATTCATGAGCACAGTGTGGATTACAATCTTTCACTCCAAACAGTTGTCAGCAAGAATGTCCCGATCACATACAGATTTGCAGGTAATCTATGGAGGAATGAGAACAATATCCACAGTTACTTATGAAATTGATGCCAATATCTGTCAAAGAGATTTATGAAGGAATAGAGCATTGGTGGAAACAACTGCAAGACAGAATGGAATCTGGTTATCCTGCATAGATAAAATGGAATTTGGTCATCCTAATAGGATACTGGTAACAAACTGGAAACCAGCCACAAGTCTGCGGCAGAAATCCCTCCTGAACAAACTGAAAAATCTTGAAGAAGACCAACACATCCTCAAAGAAAAGCAAATGGAAGAAAAATGCCTGGGTACAGCTCCATGGGAATACCTCCGACAAAAAGAACTATGTTCCTAGACTACAGGTCAGTAAGGAAACATTGTCTGTGGTCATGAGGACGCGTACCTTAGAAACAATAAATAGCTACCCAAAATCTGCAATTCATGCCATGCAACTTTTGAAAGTACCAAATATGCTTGGTATGGCATCTTCCTAAAGTATCTAGATGGCATTACTAAACATTAAGTGACTGTTATAGAAAATTTGTTCAACTAGAAATCAAAGCCATAAATATCCCAGTGCAACTCCTCCATAACAGTTTTAATTTACTGAAAGAACACCAACAAACCTGATTATTTCAGTGATTCCAAATTACTCAAGATCAACAGAACCCATCTGATGAAAAAAACAAAACTGCACAGATTGCACTAACCATATAACAGGAGCGCAGGTATTTAAATCAGCCATTTCATTTACTTTCTCTGCAGATGAAAGTCACTGGTTCCCACTGGAAAGCCAAAACCCTTCACTTTCAAATCCCAGTGGTAATAAAATCAATTTGTAATGGTCCTTTTTCACCACAGGCCAGTAAGGTCAAAGCAAAGACCTAAAGGTTAAAAACATGATTTTTCAGAGAACAAGTGACCCGCCTTCTCCATGTAAAAACGTGGCAAAATGTTTTGATTATGAGGAATTTCACCAAAATTTTGCATTTTGTCGCATTATAGCCAGATTGGGGATTTCTGGAATGGACAATATATTGCAAAGTTAAGAGTTTATGCTTTTCTTTCAAGGACACCAACTCATTTAACTCAATTCGTAGGGGTATTTTAGTACTGAAGTGTCAAAAACAGGATAAAATCAGCATTTTGGAGGAAAATGCTCCTATATAAACACAATAACACAATAAATGTCCCCTTGCAACAAGAATAGTGCTGTGCTGACAACTAATAAAATTGTTTCTACAACTGTCTATCATTAACTCTGGTATTCTGTCATTAACAGCATGATTACTGAAACAGCAAAATTAACAACTTAATGAACGCAAAAAGAAAGTGCAAGAATTTAAATTAAAGATAGTGAAAAATACAAACTCCTTGCATGTGCAGCATTTAAGCCGTGAATTGGTGCGTACCTTTTGTTTGGGAGTGCAAATATGATAATAGTGGCAAAAAATAGATATATTGCAGAGAATGGTTAACAGTATTGGCTTGAAAATAGTCTAGAAATAACAGCTACTTTATAGCCACTGTGTTTCTACTGTCTCTCTAAGACTGTATGCTTTGTAAGGGCTGTAAGTGCTTGGTTCTGGCACTCTGACGAAATGGAAAGCCACTTCCCTTCCATAGCAAAGGAAATATCAGTCTCTACGCGAGCCAGGATGCTGTGACTAATACAGAAGAGACAGGAAAAAATGCATTGACTTTTGAGTGGTGTTTGCTATATCTTTGCCTCAGTTATTAGCATATAGACTACTGTTTCTTCTTGCCACATCCTTCTCCGACCAAAGACTGTTGATAAGACGTTCTGTTAACAAATTTTAATTTGAAACTGTAGATCATTGCCGCCATACTGTAGAGCTTTTTCTTCTGGTTTTGTACAAAAGATGACACATTTCCAACAAATCTCTGGCAGGTGTGCACCCTTCCGTACTGTGACTGGTGCGCACCAACCAAGAGCATGTCCTTTGCTAAGGACTGCCCACAGGAAGGAGTGTGGCTTCCCATCTTGTCAAATCGCAAGAACCGAAACAAATGTTGCCCAGATGTCTCGTTAACTCTTTCCTTCCCATTCTCATTGCTTATATGGCTGAACTTTAATCATTCTTTTAAATCACAAACTATATTACATTCATTTACTCCTTTAGGTTACAGACCACTAACTGGATGAAAATAGCATGTTGTCATATGCGTTAGTAAGACAGTAAAAAAATGGAGAATGTGGAGAATGGGGCCTAGATTTATGACCCTACCTGCGAATTAGTTTGTATACTCTCCTGATTTTGTAAACTAACCCTGAAGTTTGAGTCATTCACTTCGGTTATGGTATTCTGTGCGGAGCACTTGTCGTTAAAGGATGACTGCACCGTCCTAGAGACCATATAAAATCATACGATATTCTATTATTCCAATAAAACAGTCTTTCAAGTGTCTGTCATAATG
The DNA here is from genome assembly GCA_033807755.1 of Ellobium chinense. Lineage (NCBI taxonomy): Eukaryota > Metazoa > Mollusca > Gastropoda > Ellobiida > Ellobiidae > Ellobium > Ellobium chinense. Next base: position 282,528 of record JAWQUT010000339.1, read on the forward strand.
ATATAAGACCTCTGCTGGCCCCAGACAACCCACAGGGTTACATTATCCAAAGTCCGAATTGTTACAACCACTACGCGCGTGGCGGCCATAAGCTTACATCAAATACATTCTTGCCACATGGCCAAGCTGTCTAGCCAGTGCTCTGCGGACGGGTGATAGCATGTTGGTATGAATGTTTTAATTCCTCTGTGAACAGTAGATATGCCAAACAAAATCATGCCGAGGCAATAAAAATGCAGAATACTTTTTCTGGCTTACACTATCAAACTTTACGTTTAAATTTGTTATACCAGAACCTTAATTAAAAGCTGAATATTACATTGTGAGGTAGAGATGTCTGTAACTGCTGGAACATAAGTGACATCAGCGTTTTTGCCACAGGCTTCTGCTGACCAGGGAGGGGGAATAATTCTGGACGCAAGGGCCAAACCCGGTAACTCCAGCTCTCCTAATTGTGTCATATTACATATGCGCACGGTAACAGAACGATGCTTTTTCTTCGCAAAATTGACCGGTGGACACCATAGATAATTTTTAGAGAGAAAAAGTATGGAAAAATGGAGAATTATTTTTGATGTGCGCGTCTTACTTTAAGGAAACTAGTTAGCTTGTTTACACCTTTCGATGCATCGGTTTGTAGCTCGAAAATGAAATGACAGACCTATATTTTAAATGTCATTTTTAATAAGCTCACTGAATGCTGCAAACTATTAATGAAGACTTAGAGATTGTGGACTTTCTTGCAAGTGACAGTAGAGAAAACAGTTCAATGGCTCAAAGAGGGAAATCGGATTAGACTTCTGTAACCTGAATGTGCTAAATGTTTTCATGCCCTTTGGTTTAAAATGCACTAGTTCTTATATTGTAAATCAAATGAAAACACAATATTCAAGAGGAGGCTTACACTTCAGAGAAATTAACTTAAAGCCTACTGATATTTATGATTAAATGTTACTTTGCACAGAATAACCCACACAATGTCATATGCTGATTAACATCAGTATTTAAAACCTTAACGCTTCAAGTCACTTTATGAAGTAACATAATGAATGACGGCATGCATTGCACTCACATGCATATAATCGCTTTCTTTCTTTCCTGAAGTATTCATTTCATACAGGCTGTTCTTTTATATAATAATATGTCAGATTTTTCATGTTTTATTCTTGTGAATCTTAGGCTTACTGCACGACTAATAATTTCATTCATGGTTACTCTCGTAACTCAAGACTAATAATTATCAAATGTTAATTTTTGATGTCAGGATGTGGGGACCACCTGCCAGCAGTGCTAAATAAGCAAGTTTCACTGAACAGACGGTTGTTATTCATATTTTGCTGATGACAAAGGAGATGTATTACTTCTTGCCTCAAATTTCTCATTTTAATTTTGAATCAATATTCTGCAAAATAAAACCATCAGCAAACTGAGTAAAATAAAGTAGGTGTTCTTGAAAAGGAAAAAAGTAAACTCTAGCTTTTCAATTCTGTATATCATACAGTCGGAAAATCATCAGCCTGGCCATTATGCCGCAAATGCAAAATTTTCATGAAATTCTTCCTATTTTGCAGCAATTTATGAGACAGCAGTGTAGCTTGTTTCTCAGATATTCAATATTCTAATAAAATGAAATGATGTCCACTTAGGGAGACATGCTGATTTCAATACTGCATTTTCAGTTACTTAAATTTGCATCTTTAAGCTGTATGTTCAGAAACTGCATAAGAGTGTGGGGAATTCTCTCCTGCTTCCTTGCCTTTTGCATAATTAAAACATACAGCCACAAATCATTTTTCCTTTTCCTGATTTTAACAGACTGATTTAACACCTCAAATGTCTTTAGCTGACCACTGCGAATTTAAAAAAAATAAAAAAAATGACCCCTTGTTTTCACTGTCTTTCTGGAAAATAATATTACAGCAGTCAGTGTTGTTCAAGCCCAAAGATGTTTGTTTCATATATTAAGTCTTTGGGTAAACTGCTTACGCAGTTCAAAAATGGTGAGTTATTCCAAACAGCTGTGGTTAAGAGCTCATTATGTCTGTCATAGTAGTGTTAATTGTAATTCAAGGTGCCATTTCGGCATGTTTGGAAAAGAAGTTCAATCATTTCCTGTGGGATGCTAAGGCTCAGTGCAGGAGCAGGAAATCTGGTAATTTGGCGACACATTCAAGGCGCACCAATATTATCACTTTCATGGTCCCCTTATTTTCAGATAATTCTAGAAATGGCAGTTTTCTACAGCCTGAGTAAATGCTTTTGTTTGAAGCTTTTGACCTTCAACAATGATTTTTTAAAAAAACCCAAAAAACAAAGAACTTTATTTTATGACACATTCATACATAGTCTTTTTTCAAGTTTGCAGTTTTAATAATTTAAAGTTGTGGTAAATTTGTACAATATTTTTTTTTCCTGATACAACTCCTTTTTTCAGAAAATCAAGTTTCTGACCTAAGCCCCAAATTAAATAGCTGTGATGAAAACCGGCTACCACAATTTGACACTACTATCACTGGTATTTGAAAATGTAGAGTCTTTGCTTTCCAATAGAACAAGACATCCTCCCCAGCAGAGCAAGTGGATGAAACTATCATTTTAAGTTGGTGCTCTTACTACTACATTAAATACTTGGATCCTATGCTATGCAGACCACCCTCCGGTGGATTCCTGGCCATACTGCCATTCAAGGGGATGAAGCTGCTGACAGACTAGCAAAAATGGGAGCTGGAAAGGATCAACAAATATGACAACTGCAAAGCAAATTTTGTGACAAAATGATGAAGAGGACTGGCTCAAGAGATAGACAACAGGGTTGCTCTGTCAGAGAGTAGATCAAGAAATACCACATACTAGACAAAGTTCCCTTCAGCTTGAAAGTTGCTATCAAAAGACTGGCATTTAGAATGGAAAAACTGAACCCAAGTGCTGATTAGAAGCAGGAGCCTCTTCAGGTTTTCATATGACTGCTCATGAAGCACCGCTCATTCTCCGTCAAACTGATCTAGATAACCCCATTACCTTACCATGTTTTTTGCCATTCTTGTAAACTTAAATAAAAACAAGTAAAAACATAATATTAGAATACAACCCCTTTCAATCATTCTGAATTTTTTTTTTATGTTCTTAATCTCTATTTTATATAAATTTTCCAGCATCCAGACACACATAAGAAGGACAGCTGTGTTAAACTCTCTTAAGGAAATCAGTTTATAAACTAACCTATGTGTGCCACATAACTGCCATATCATTGGTATTTTTCAATTTGGTCACATATGAAAGGGCATGTCATGTAGGTAACATTTCACTCATGTTTATTTTTTAAATCAAACCATAACAGTTTCTCTTTAACCTGTAAAAACTCAATTACTAAATACCCCTCCCCCATTCCTGTATTATCTAAGCCAAAGATACATAATCTCACACCATGTCATTATGAATCCTTCCCAATAAAACATACTTGGTTGTCATGCTGAAAGACACGCAAAACCCATAAATATATCACTTTTCATTTTGTGGATAATCCAAAAACACATTCAGAGGGAGGTATAATCCTTCCATTGTACATTACAGTCCTTACTGTGTTGAGCTCTGCTCTTTTCTAATTTTCCATGCAAAATTGCGCATCAGTGTTAAATAGTGCATTTCTTTTCTGTTGTGCATGGTGATATCAGGAAACTCTTATCTTGAACTACAGTTCTTACTTCACTACCAGATTAACAAATATTAATGAGTACCGTTACAGAAACATGAAGTTTAATTCTCACTATATACCTATGACAGTCAGCTTTTCATTCAGCTGCATGAAACATTTTTGAGAATACTGAATACTGCCCTGGAATAACATACAATGAGTACAATGTATATTGTACAGATTTAGAACAAGGCGGTACACACCATGTTAATGCACTATAATCTATAAGGGAAGGGTCATGCCTCTCTTTGATACAAAACAATTTAACTTATCCTATGAATTTCATAAGTGTGTTTATGTGAAACAACAGTGATGTCACCATGGACAGCAATAACACTGCAATCCCTTCCACCAACATGGATACTATTGACATCAGTATGTGAATACTGAAAAATACTGAAAATTCAGACGCGAATGCTCTGCTGGTTGTTTAAAAGAAGGTCAGTATCACCATGACCAAGCCCAGTCTGGAAAATAGCTTACCCTGGAAATGTTCTTCCGGTTCCTTGAAATCCTTCTTGAGGTTGGCCTGCTTTCTCTTCAAAGCTTTCATCTGTTTCTTGATGCCAATGAGGATCTCTTTCTCCTGCTCATTCTGCTTGTTCACCTCTCGGATCATGATGCGATTGATGAGCTCTGCACCTCTGTAATTGGTAAATGGTTGATCTCACTATGTAATCAGGCAAGGTAATGGTAATAATCACATGCGTAACACGTCAGTCTTTCTCACAATATTAGCATCATAAGCAAAGTAGCAGAGTTCAACATTATAATCTCCAAGCAAATCAAAAACTATAAAAAGAATTTCTCCTGAATGGTTCAGAGGAATACACTTAAACTTGCACATCTCAGTGTCCCCACGAAACTAAGACAACCGTTCACACAACTGCAAGTTCTACACCGTATGCACTGTTAAAGTTTTTACTCTTCAATTTACTGAGATAAATTTGTCAGCTGACAGGTAACTTTGGGATAAGCTATAATGTTAAGACATAAACTCTCCTCCTCCCAAGCCCCAAAATCTGAAACACTGCACTCACCTAGAGACCAAGTTATTCTGTGCCTGGATTGTGTCCACAATGTGTCTGAAGTAATGGGAGGAGTAGATGCGGCGCTGGAGAAGCAGGAAGGTGAGACACACCACATCCCAGGCCAGCCCAGCATCATCCTCTTCCACAATACATGGACGGCTGAATGCTGTCAGGGAGACAGAGGGTGTCATCAGTATATAAATTCATATGCTTTCACTTCCGGCAGTGTACACATAACTGATATCCTGATAATAACCAACTTCACAACAACTTCTGCACTCATGCAGTACTATTCTGTTCTTCTTATAGCAAACATTACAATCACATCTCTGCTTAATTGCAACTCCGCAAATATATGGAAAAAAATGGGGATTAAGCACTTCTGATTAAACAAGTTTGCTGTCACTGAAAATAAATGGTTTTCCATAAAAAGTTGTGATGTGACGAGAATATTCCGCTTCTTCAAAAATGTGATTGTGTGAAAAGTATTGGTCCTGAAGAATGCTGCGATTTCATGAAAAATATTCCGCCTCCCGCAAAATGTTATTAAGTGAAAAGTGCAACTAAGCAGACTATGATTAAGAGACATCGTCTATATTGCTGTCAATTCTACAACCGTCTGTGCCATTAAACCCAACCAAATGCAACTAACACTGAATTATCCTATCAGATACCAACACTATTCCTTCTAATAGTTGTCAGCATATCATCATCTTCAGTATCCACCATCACCACCAACAGTATGCTGAGATTAGTACCTACCTGGTAGTGCTTTGATACCGCCCAACAGACAGTTTACCCCAAACAGCTGCACCAGCCAGCATTGGCCATTGTCCACTAGCTTGTTCACATACACACAGCCAATGAGCTGCAAGGATGATAAAGGCAGATATGAATAACAGCAGTGGGGAACCAGCAAATCAATTTAGTTGGGACTCAAGGTAAACAACTCATCCAAGAAATATGCAGAGAAAGTGTTCTAGAGTTCACTGAAGTATTCTCCATTGCCTAGATGACATGCGCGCAGCTCCTGAGATAACGTAGTCTCTCAAAAATTGTTGAAGGGTGTACTTCTGAATCAAGCATACATGTTAAGTTTAACTGCTTTCGCTTACAAGTTAATTTACTCTTTATGTTTTTCATTCACTGAAAAGGCCTGTGTCAGTCATGGTGAGATAATATTCATTTCAAACAATGTGCTTTTTATTAACTATTAGATAGTTTGTCTAAAGTAACAAAATGATTTGTTCATGAAACAAAAATGTCTACATATTTTCTTACACAGGCAGCATTCAGCAGGGGACCCAGCACACTGCTCTGCTGCCATTTATGATTTACAAAATGGCAAAATTATGAACAAGCTTCCCTGCTGGATCCCTTAAGCAGGGTGAATACTTTACTGCTAGTGTCTCTCACAGATCAAGTATGTCTGACAATATCTTTTACACACTGTCTCAAGAAACTGCAGCATCAACGATGCTCTCTTACACATATGAAGCTCTCACTTTCTGACCTGACTACATGAGGATTAAGATTTACCAAACAGAAGTAGAAACTTGTGTTATCTGTTATTTTGTCCCCTCAGTGTACAATTGTTCTATGTCCATTTGGTAAAATCCTGGGACAAAGTGTATTTAAACTTAGCGTTGAGGGCAGGCTTAGGGTTTGGGTTCAGAATGAGATAAGGGGTGGGAAAGGGTCCCTAGATAGTGCCCAAGGACTCTCCTAGGGGTGTTTCCTTTTCCCTAACCCTTCCCCTAACACTAACCCAAGTACATCTGGGACAGTCTCAAGATTTCATCAAATTAACATAGAATCTTACAAACTGACAATCAGTAAATCAGACACCAACTTCCTAAGCTTCCTGACAAACAGGCAGTTGCTTTCATGACCAAGAATGGATTCTAAAGTTCTTAACACATGCATAGTGTAAACAACACTTTTCAGCCTACCTGCAGTGCGGTCTTTAGAAATATGACCAGAATACAATAACCAATTAGGAAGTTCCACCTGACAGTGATAAAATGATAAAAAAAATAATTGAAATGTCTTTTACAAACCTGGAGTATCAATATGAGAGAAAATTCTCCAATTCTACTCCTATAATAATTATAATAATATCTAAATGTCTTTTTGCCTCCACCCATAAATATACAGCATCATATTTTCAAGATTTTATGCCAGTATTAAGTCTACTTGGCTGACTGTTCAACTCAAATCATATGGTATACAGTCTTTGTTCACATTAACACATGACTAAATCTGACATGATCATAGTAGATGAGACTATCAAGAGCCATTTTCAATATTGTAAGGTCTCTACCATGATCATGTATAAGATGGATTACGGCTTAGACAGTCTATTTGCTAGATGATCATGAAAAACATTATAACTTACATCCTGAGGAGTGATCTTAAAGGCTTGAGGAAGAATTCCTTGCCATACCACATGAAGCAGAACACAGCAATGACATAGAAGAGAGAGAAGATGTTGATACGCGTAGCTCCAGTGATGAAGATGATGGCCATAGTCACCCAGAACATGTTTTCGAACACCAAGAACTTCACGAGGTCGATGCCTGTCCTGTAAAAGAACATAATAATAGCATCAGAATTTCTAAAAGCAAACCCCCATGCATCACCAGAAATCAATGTCCATTTTAGAACAATGATTCAAAAACATATCTTGGTTCTCAGTATAATTAAACAAAAAAATTATGCTGAACATCTAAACAAAAGCCATGGTGATATGTAACAATTTCAACTTTTAAAAAAGGTCACCCAATGTTAACCAGTACCATAAATGTCAGTTTCTCCAGTGCAAAAAAATTTAGCAAATTTCCTGAAAAAATCATTGTCCAAGAAAATTCTGCCAGTAAGTATCAGATTACAAAAACCAAATTTTTCACTTCCCCATTACAGGAGCAAAAATAGGATGGTATTTCTATATAAAAGCTGATCAGGTCAGCTCAAATCTATTCACTTTTGTCTTCCTGCCTATGTTTCATCTATCATGTAACTATACATTTCAACTTTACTTTAGCTAAATTTGTTTATGATGGCATCTCCCAATAATACACAAAACCCTTACTGTTGCTCTAAAGTGAAGTCTTCACAAGGAATAGGCTTGTTTTGCTCCACCTCTTCCAGGATGTCGGAGTTGTCCCCTCCCCCGTACTGCGTCACCAGTTCTGGTTTGGACTCAATGCTGAACACATAGGCTTGCAAACTGACAAACAGCAGCTGCAGGAAATCAGCTGAGGATGAACAAGAAATAAAGATTACA
>JAWQUT010000339.1:292706-304145 GCA_033807755.1 Ellobium chinense
TTGTGAAACCCACCTCCAAACCAAACTTGTAGAAGAAATAGTTAGCAAAGAATTTCATGCAGCCAGCAATCGATTTGTCTGCATGTGGTCGAGTGATGTGTACAAAAAGAATGCCTCTTTCCGGTCTGGCATGAGAGGGGTGGTTGAAGTACTGTATCTGATGATAGCGGATGATGCTCTCAAAGACTATCACCACCAGGATGAGGATGTACATCTGAGGACACACAAAATGTTGCACAATGACGTGACAGTCAAGCAGTTTAGTCTAATTACGGACTTAGAATTTTCAATGTTTTTTCATGGTCTCATCCATATTTTCAGATTATCCACAACAATATGGTAATTAAAATCAACATATGAGATTTATTTGGTGGCTAACAAGTTTTCACTATGATCAACACAATGGAAAATACTTCCACACAAAACTATGAACCTGAACCAAGTGTTCTCATTTTATTTTTTTCATGACAGCTGGCCTTTTTGCTGATTCAAGGTATTTTTGAAACCTGGAAACATCAATGGCCATCCTGCTCCAACCGGCCTTGAAACATATTCTAATAACTAAGATTCCCATGACGACTCACCCACAAGTAATAGGAAATGGTCATATCCAACGTCTTGATCTTTTTCAGCCCAAACCAGATAGCGTTGTCATCCAAGGTATCATTGTTGCCTGGTTTGTCAGGACCTAGAGCGGAACTCTGTGAGGCAAGAATACCATCCAAAACAGTTAAAGCTGAGTTATGTTGCTGGGGGAAGGGGGTGGACTGTAAACAAATAATTTGTGATAGAATCCTATTGTGGGACCAACAAACAAATAAACAATGTTGGGACCCTATCAGAGAAATATCAATCAGTATAATGCTCAGGAGCATGGCAAAGATAGTGATTAAGGCTGTTATTATCCATTGCTTTTTATGTAGGAAACTAGTTACTGTAATCTCAGACATTATGATCAAACCAAATTTGCAATAAAGTGCAGCTGATTGTAACCCACATTATGGGTTCGATGAGGTGAAATATCAAACAGACTAAGCTGAGATCCTATCTGGTGTAATACCAGCTGACATTCAAGGAGTCAAGGCAATAGAGTATGTCAATGTAGTGACTGTAACACATTCTGATCTGCAGAATCCTCATAAAATATAAAAAATGAGCCAAAAGTCAAAAGACTGTGCCAATAAAAGCTTGTAGACTTAATATAGGTGTTACATTCCTCCATCCCTTCAAAGCAGTAAAAGTGGGAGTTGGCACAATGTTTCCAGCGCCGCTGCCAAACGCATACACTCGTTGAAGTCTTTCTGTCAGCCTGTCAGGCACCTGAGATTTGACCCTGTAACTCCTCTATAATCTTTAATCTTCTTTCTTTCAGTTAAAGTTTCATCTCTGGAAAGAGGAAGAAATTGCCTGGAGCTGTCAACAGGTCAGAGAGTAATGGTGATTTTCAATGTAGAGTCCTGAGGTGGCTGTGTGAAATTGTATACTGAAAATAATCAGCAAAGTGGTTCAAAGACTGACTGCCACATCATGACAATGAGTTGCACTCTTCCCACTGAGTTTAGCAGTTATTCAAGTTTTTGGTCTTGAACAAAATGGCTGTTTTCTCTAACCCTCTCCATCTGCTGGACTTTACTTCTTGTGACTTTTTCCACTTCCCAGTGATGAAAATTCAGCTATAAGCAAGAGATCTGAGGCTGTAGAAGAGATATAGGTCAACTCACACATGGTGCTTGATGGGCTGACATGCTGAGACTTCCATGAGTGTTTCCAACTTTGACAGCAGTGCTGGAATCATTGTACCAACTCTCAGCTGGACTATTTTTATGTGATGGAGGAAAATAATGCCAGAGTAAGTCTGTGTGCCTTTATCAGAACAACCCAGTTCACTACACAACGACAATGTGTAAGCTTATCAGATAATCAGAACTAAGAATAAGAAACACAAATAAGACCAAATGCAAATATTACTATAATTCTGCCTGGCATTTTAGGCTGGTTCAAATGAAAACAATGGCGAAAAAAAAAACAAAAAAAACAACAGATGGCCGCAAACATTTAATGAAGAATCTTATATCTTTACCCCAACAAATTAGTTATATGCAATGACGGACAGAATTAACATGGACAGTTTGCAATTTTAAGGAGGACTACAAGTAAAACTTACAGAACAGTTTGTTTTCCAGTACTCTGTTTCCACCAGGTTGAGCTGGTAGATCATTTTGGCCAGTATGATAACCACTGTCCAAAACTGAAGCAAGTGAGACAGAGTCCGGCCACATTTGGGCAGGGGCAGGAGGATGGCCACCAGAATAACATACACTGCTGTCAGAGCTGAGACCTGTCATACAAACCAAAGACTCAAGTCAAGTTCATATATATATAACTTAGAAAACTACAAGCCTGCTGTAACCGATTACCTTAACTCTGCACCATCAAGTTCAAACAGATAACTTACAACATACAAGCCTATCTACTATGATTACCTCAGCACCATAATTCAATGATTCTCCATGATCAGAGACTGAAATCATGATGAGTTAGTGCTTTCATTACATAAATGATGTCATTTATGCTTTCCTGCAAGTTTTTTTTTCTTTTTATTTTCAAAAAGAACTTTAAAAAAAAAATGCTCCATATATTTTTTTGGGTCCTTTCTGCAGCATCCAAATTACCGAATGACCCCGTATAATCTGGAACAAAAGCAGGTCAGGAAGTAGCCATTTGATCAATCTTACTATCCCATCATTGAATGTCTATTATCCTCCCCCCTCCTCTCCATTAGAAGATCCATGCAAGAAAATCAAAAGCACCTCAAGCTGCAAAAAGTTTAACACTTTCAGCCCCTACTAATAAAATTTCCCTCTTAATGAAATAAATAACAGTGTGCACATCTTTCTATTCATTCCGCCCAAAACTATACATTGATGTGCATGAGATTCTCCCAATTTATTTCTAGTCTGAAACAGCTTCTGGTCAAAAGGAAATTATTGCTTGAATGATAATGGACTATTCATCTAACAATTTGTACATGATTTTTATAGAAAAGGGAAGTATTATCATGTAATCACTAACCTCATTGACTGAAACAATGATGACAACCAGTGTCACCAGCTTGAACATGTGAATCTCTCCCAACCTCCACATGATCACGGTGAGCGCCTGCCACATTGCAGACACTTCCAAGACTTTCTTCTTGAGCCAGTTCCTCATGGATCCTCCACCCCCTGTGATGTGTAAAGATACAAGTGTCATGATGGAGGAAAATGAGTGTCCATAAACAGATAAAATTTGCATCAGAGTGTTAGAAAGAAAGGAAAAAGAATACCTGATTTGTCCTTAAATCTCCCCCACCATTGGGGAAACTTCACATAAGATATAATGAGATCACTGAGTATGCTCAATAAATTCAATCCTGATGGCTGGCTTGTATCACAGTAATGGAGTCTATTTTCCTTCTCCACTATGCTCTCTGCCAATCCATCTCTGTTCAAGTGTCCCATATTCTATAAAGTAGACTTGCATGCGCTCTTTGGCTATTGTGCTATAGAAGATGAATACTTGGAGAAAGGAAGCAAATTTTTGTGATCTGAATTTTGTTCACTCTGTTACAACACAATCAATGATTTTTTGACTAAGGTGAAATAAGTTTCCAGTTGATACTCTAAGAAGTGGTAGGTGACACTGAACAGGGATGAAACTAGACAAGAAACTAATTATGGATATAAGTGAATTAAAACAAGTATAGGAAAGGGACCAGGTGAATTCAAGACAAAGTGTCTACCTTGCTGTGGATCAGCTGAATTGTTTTCATCCTCATCCTCTGTAATATTCTGTAACTGTGCCTCATCATCACTTCTGTTGGGATTGATATCCTCGCCATGATTTCTGACAGTGATAGGAAACAATGACAGCGATGATTAAAGAACATAAAACAAGGTGCTGGAAACTGAAACAATCTGAGTTGATGAGACCTTTGACATGTAAACTGTGTATTTGAAAACATGCCGGTTTAATGCCAAATGGTGTGCATCCGTCTGCTATCCAATTATTAGTTATTAACGACATAAGAATATTAAAGACAATAGTGATTGCTCAGCCATTCCTATCATCCATTCAATCTCACACCTGCCTCAATTCACAGTGAACTGCCTCTAACAGTCACAGGCCTAAAGTGACTAGGCTATCTACTCTGTGTGATGCTCCTCATCCAGTTTTTGTTCAGAAAGTGTGTACTAACGCCTCCTCTTAAGCGATATCAATAATTAAATCGTGTGACATAATATCACGCTCATAAATATTTTGAATTCTCTAGAATGCCCCATATTTTATACTGATCATTTCCCCAAAAGCGTCAGATTTAACTGAAAATTACATATAATAAGTAATAACTGAAGAGTATCCTGGACACATCTGTTCTCCAGTATCAAAAGAAGTTCTTGTGTATGTATATGAAAAATTATGCTGAAAGTATCTTACTTGTATCTATCCAAAGCACTAAGCTTGAGGAAAGGCTGGTGAAAGTAGCGTAGCTGCAAGATGATGATTACAAGAAAACTTGTCGGCGTGAGCAGCTTGACAAAGAGGCCGGCTGTGTCATACCTCTCCAAACCTATGTCTTTCAGTCTGCAGGTAAATACCAGTAACAGATAGATCAGTTGATGAGTAAGTAATTAAACAAACAGGTGGACTGAACTGATATTAATTACAAAGTAAGCCAATAGTCAATGCGCATTCTAATTATTGAAACAGTATAAAATTCAAAACAAATGTAACATGGAACAGCTAATAGTAGAACAAAGAGAAAGACCACCATGAGTCTCTTACTAAAAAGAATGATGCACAAAGAGAAAATGAGAATAACATGTACAGACTTGTATCAATGATATATAGTATGGAAATAATTGGGAGAGGAGAAATGGATGATGGGTGAAATGATATGGAATATGGCCACACCTTGCAGATGACACAATGCTCAGCATAAATGACAACTTAATAATAAAAATGTGCACAGTTGCAAAGTGTATGAGAGAGGATGAGGATAAGTAAAAGATGTGTCATTATGTCTTTCAGTTGTTCTATCTCTATTTTAATTTCTACTGGCTCTCAGAATCAGGTTCATGTGCTTTTCTTTGGCTGTGTCTTGCTTTTACACATGACTTTCATCATTTTTATGATAAACATATTGTATATCTTTCAACACGTTTTGCACAGAGTCTGGGCAGAATCATACTCAATTTTAAAAGAACTTTAAAAAAAAACAAAAGGCAATAGAGTGTGACAGTGTGGCAACATTGTGACATATTAGGCACTTCAGTTTTCAAGTGTTCATTAGCTAAAAGCCTGGGACTCTCTTACAGTGATCTTGGGTTATGTTTGGGGAAGAATAAGCATCCTTGGAAGTCGACAACAGAGAGCTGTTATTTTCAAGTTCAGCTCTCATTCTGCTATGGCAGAGGCTGGCTGGCACAAGCAGCAATTTCTTGTATTATGATCATACAGCACATTACAAACTAGATGTGAAATTCACATCTGATCCTAATTTGTAATGTGCAATATGACTGCAACGCCATGGGTGCATGCCTACCTGCGTTATACAAGTCCACAAGAGAACCAAACTTCTTTCTCAAATCTAAGAATCATCTCTCTTCCTGAATCTTGCTTCTAATCCTAATTTTAACCCTAACCCAGGTGCAACTTGGAAGAGTCCCATGATTTGCCAAGTGGACAATGAACACTTGTGAACTGAAATGATGATATGTCGACAACATGGTATGACAGCCTAACATACAGCTCATCATCAAATCCTGTTGAGTTGGTCCAGTAGGTGTGGAACTCTTTGAACTGGTAGGTGTAAATAAGGACCAGCACCAGCATGGAGTAAATGATCACAATCCACCAGAAGGCAGCATTAATGGCTCGCCACACTGTGAAGTTCAGCTGTTGACAGAGGTCAAAGATTTCTTTAAAACTTTTTAGTTACATACTTCTAACTGGACAAAAAAGGGCAAAACTTGTTCTTTGGAAAGACTGTATGGAGGTTTAAGGGTTTAATGAAAACTGCTTCAGGTTAGAGTATATATATCTTTTCTTATTTCATAAATACACAAATATGCAATTTGAGGTCTTATTCCAGTATTTAATGTGGCAAGGTTTTCATGAAAAATGAATTTCAAAAACCATATCCCTTTCTTTTTCTTTTTTATTTTTTTAACCATAGATTCCTCTATCCTAGTGGTAAATAATAAATGGTATTCCTGGCAAAATAACATCCTTCATTCAATCAAATATTCAGGTATGTTATACCTAGGACCCTAAAAACTACAGTTCATTTTAATAATAATGTCTGATGCAATTTTAGTATTATTTTGTTCAAACTTCAAGGCAGATTTTGACAACCGTATCTACTGCCATATGTGTGAGCTATAGGAGAAATCTCTTCATGCCAATACAAAAGTTGAACACATTCCCGTCAATCTCTGAACTTTATTCAGTAGAATGCTGCACTTGATATCAAAATGGAGGTGACGCCACACTCACCTGGAATATGAGGATGAAGAAAAGGAAGAGGAACATGTAAATGATCCTGTAGATGACTACATCTTGAAGGGAGATGACAGCCATCATGATGGTGCAAAAGAGGATCCAATACTTGCACAGAACAACCCACAAGAAGTGGCCTGAAATGGGGCACCATCAACATCAGAAAATGTTTACTGATGTAAGCTCAAATTTGTTCTCATTGCAAAGTGCTCGATTGTGGTCCATAATATCTTGACCACAAATCAATTTGCAATGAGAACTACGAAATTCTCACCAACGCGCCATGCAGATTAGCAAGGGCAGAGAAGTAAGAATATGCAAAGCAAACATAAAGCTAAGCATATCAAAGCCCACATCAAGATGCACATTATTGAACTGATTGAAATTAAAATGGTGCTACGTGATAACATAACATGCAGAAGCAACTGTCAGACTTGGCAAAATGTGAAAACCATTAAAAGATTTTTTTTTAAAAAACCACTTCAAGCAAAACTAATCTAAAAGTGCAGTCCAACACAATCAACACGAATACACCCCCCCCCCNNCTTTTTCCTCCTTGGACCACCTCCATCCCCCAACCCCTCCCACAGCTCTTTCACAGAAACATTACAGATCCCTAACCAAGCTTGGTAGAAAAAGCCTCCTTTGTTAACCCTAATAGTGCCAAGGATAAAAAGGACCCCTAACATTCTGACAAATGTAAATTGATACAATCATTTTGCCAAGTCCATTTTGCAGTTCTGTAAAGAGCATGAAGCAATTTGCACAAAATGAGCAATATAATTATGAGAGGTGACAGGAGAAACTACCATATTCTCAATACTTTTGGTTGCTAATCTACCACAACACATACGTGCCTTCATTTTGTCTATGACATCCATGTTTTCACATGTATGCAGTATTTCCTTTTGACATATTAAGCTCTGAGCAACTACAACCTTACTTGGCAGAGGTTCTTCACTAGAGGTAATAATATGCTGACAAGGAAGTGTCATGGCTTTCCCCTGCCACCCTCCACTTCAGGATAGAACTTTTCAAGCATGATAACTTACTGCATATGAAAGGAAATGTCTTAAGTGAAAAGAATGATCATCTCCACCAGTATATGTTATATTTTAAAAGATGTGCAACAGTAACATTGAAATTAATTAAAAATAGTTTCATGCATTTGCAAATGCTTATAAAAGGAGAAAATCTTGCATGTCTGTGCATGAATGTGACATGCAGGCTTATTTACTGGGGGGAAAAAAAGCCATGAAAACTGTGACACTGAAATGTGTTGGCAATATCAGAGTGATTGCCTGCTTGCAGAGGGGGAAACAACTAAAATTGTGTGGCAAAAATGGCAGATTTGAGTCAGTTTCCCTAAAACATAAAATGTACACCATAAGGGACTTTTCAGGAATGGAGACATTCATAAACTTAAAATATTAAATAGTGAAAGGTTTGATACAAATACTGAATAAAATGAACATCATGGTAAAGGATTGGTGTTCCAGCCAGTGATATGAAGACATACCTGGACAGAGAAACTCCTTTTCATTCATGGAGTGGACTATATAATTATGACCAGCTAAAGATTTGGGAGGTCAGGATAAGTGATATGATTGCAACAGGATATTTGAAGAATGCTATGACTGCTGTTGAATGATACTCATAAATGCTTTGAATTTGATAACCTTACCAAAACAACAAGCATCAGAAATATCCTTCGAATGTGGATATTACATTAAATATTCATTTAAGTTATATGAGTTTGAGGAGTACTAACCTTGCTGTTTTTCACAAATCTCAATCTCTTGAATAACACTGGACATGTTTAATTTGCTAATATTGCACTAGGCACTCTTAACTAACAGCTTAATGAAATAGCCAAGAAAAGCAAAGTTACTGCAGAATGCTAAATCTTTAATATCCCTTTCATTGTGTCCTTACTTATTCTACACTATCCTTGAATTTTACAACTCTTTTGCGCTAAAATCAGTTTTCACCCCAACTGAAGGTATTTTTGCCGAGGCTTGAGGCCTTTCATAAATTACTAGCTGTTTTGTCTTTCAATCTGAAGGAAACAACCTCTTGTTACTGGTGAGTTCTATACTGTATGCACATCTGCTCCTGGTATTTGCATTCAGACAACTGAAACTGAACAAAATAACCTGACAAGGATGCTTCTGGGGTAGTATTAAGGACTGCAGGTGACAAGCTGAATGATCCTTGCAGGGTTGGAAAGCAATAAGCACATTTTTATAACATATACTGGTGAGATCACAATATATGCAGGGCCTTGCTAAGCCATAAGCTATATCAAGGTCAGGGTCAAATGAAGGTCAATGGCAAGGTGACAATGATCATCTTACCCTCTGAGAATGTCATGTCACTGCTGCACAGCTAAGCATGAGCCAGAATCAAATTACTACAATTGTGCCCACCCTAAATGCTGATGGTCAGCATTTCAAATATCAAACTGGAAATGGGTGCAAGCTTGGTGCCAATGTCTCTTGGATATATTACAATAAGAAGCTTCTCTGTTTCATGGAAACAGGAAAATATGTGCACTGACACTAGCCAGAAGCAAGCGCAGAAAGGCTTCTTCCTGTACACAACAGCTCCTGCGATCATGTTCTTATAAAATGAGGACTTCTGGTGAATACATTCCAAGCGCTTCTGCCACATTTAAGCATTTGAAGCTTTTTTTGGACAGCCAAAATGTTTCTAAAAGCTTTCAAAGCTGCTCTAACTGAGAACTTCGGGGCCTGATATTTAAATCATCTTCCAACATCTTGATGTGATAAAAACAAAAAAAATGTGCAAGGGGCCCACTCTGGTTTTAACTCTGTAATATTAACAAAGATGAGCAATCTTCCTGGGTTAATAAGCTAGAGGATACAGGCTTCCTCTTCACCGGAAAATGTTAGATGATGTTACCCAGGTCACAGCATACCTAAGAAGATCATGGTCTTGCTGTCATATGTCTGATGCTGCATGTCCACTGGAACTGAGGAAGGTGCAAGAGAGGTCACAAAAATGTACATCTAACACAGATCTGTTACTTCTGTTACACTGTACATGGCCACAACACATGATGCTAACTGGCCTCAACCGACGCATCATGTTACACAACCACAGTTTATGAAAAAAGACTGCATTTGTCAGAATCACAATTTTACAAGAGATGCAAAAAGAGAACAAAAACTTCCACGGTATGCCTCTTCTTATCAATTAATCAATGAGCTTAGGGTTGGTTATCTTGGAAAGAGCAACACCCATGAAAGAAATTATCTAATGTTAGACAGAGACCATCATACTCTAACAAAGATGCCAAAAGGTGGATCTGACCTAATTTGGTGTATACAGTCTTTTTCCAGAAAACAGAAGAGCACACTCAGCATGTTACATGGCCACAATATGCACTGTAGCATACTACTACTGGTCATAATCTACAGTTATTCGTTATCCACTTCTCATGGTCTGCCTAACCTCAGCCCATATATTGCATGACTTACCTTCCTCTGTTATATCAGAACTAGTGCTGGAAACCCAATTTTTCATATTACTTAGATTCACTATTTCTTGTGAGTCTACTTTTACCAGACCTTATCCTAAAATTCTTGAAAATATTGACTTAAGAATATGTATTTATGAAGATGACACAGGCCTGCTACAAACTGTTTGCTGCACATTCTACAAAAACTGATAAAAACTGATGGAACAAATTGTAACCACTGATCCCTCATTATTTTTTTAGTCTTGTGTTATTACTGTGTATTAATGATAACGTCTAACTGGAGAAGTTAGTAGTAAGGGGTATAACCCTTATCATATTGTTGCTATGAGCATGACAATGTTAAGTTACACTTTATGTGGTGAAAGTTGTACAATACATGTATGACTGTGAGTATACGACTTGTATATGTAAAAGTACACTCCACTGTTCCACTGCATTTACATCATTGAGGGGCCTTTGTGGCTAGTGAATTTCCGATTTCTCCACAAATTTCAACTGCAACTGCTGAATTACTAAATTAGTATGGTATGGTGCATTCCTGGGGATTAAAAAGTAAAGAATCACACTACAAACTCTGTTCATCTCAGGTTATTTTGATCAGTTATCCTTTGTAAAACTTCAAGAATCCTAATCAGCACTTTAAGCTCAGCCACTAGCCTTGCCCCTTCCATCTGGGCTGAGGTGAGAACGAATAAGCAGACCACAGCTCTCACGACATTCTCATGACAACTGCAGGAGCATGCAGTTTTGTAGACAAAAATGGCACCCCAACTACAAAGTGGGAGAATCTTAGCACTATTGCTTTGTAATTGTTAAGCATTCACCAAAGACTATTATACAGCAATGCATCATAATGTATACTGCAATACATAACAATATGCAACAATTTCAGTTCATCCATTCCACCCAATACACAGTAACACATACACATCTTGGATGAATGCTAGACTACCAAACAGCACTGCACAATAACACATTTTGCAAAACACATCAGAATGCACAAGTCTCCGTCCATCCAGCCAAGCCAATATGCATACACAAGCTCTAACCTAAACCATTGTTAGCATCTTGTTTTTGTGAGGTAGTATCATACTTAACACAAGTAAAAGATTCAGATGTTATAGCTATATTATGATCACCATAATAAAAAAAAAGTGTAATAACCGTTCTCATGTTTTGTAACTTAAGAAAGAAAACTTCTAAACTACACTGCAGAAGAAGAGCCTTTCTAACTGAAATATACCAATCTTTTATTTAAAAAAAAAATAGATAAAAAGGAAATTAAAAAAAGAACTTGGGGCATTGGTCAATTCATAAAATATAAAAGTGATTTGAACTGGGTCTGAAAACTAGCAAGCGGTCTTTGATTTTAAAAGCTAAAACACAAGAGCAAA
>JAWQUT010000339.1:304224-336962 GCA_033807755.1 Ellobium chinense
AACACATACACATCTTGGATGAATGCTAGACTACCAAACAGCACTGCACAATAACACATTTTGCAAAACACATCAGAATGCACAAGTCTCCGTCCATCCAGCCAAGCCAATATGCATACACAAGCTCTAACCTAAACCAATGTTAGCATCTTGTTTTTGTGCGGTAGTATCATACTAAACACAAGTAAAAGATTCAGATGTTATAGCTATATTATGATCACCATAATAAAAAAAAAAGTGTAATAACCGTTCTCATGTTTTGTAACTTAAGAAAGAAAACTTTTCTAAACTACACTGCAGAAGAAGAGCCTTTCTAACTGAAATATACCAACTGCAGAAGAAGAGCCTTTCTAACTGAAATATACCAATCTTTTATTTTAAAAAAAATAGATGAAAAGGAAATTAAAAAAAGAACTTGGGGCATTGGTCAATTCATAAAATATAAAAGTGATTTGAACTGGGTCTGAAAACTAGCAAGCGGTCTTTGATTTTAAAAGCTAAAACACAAGAGCAAAAAAGAAAAAATCATAGCAAAAATTCTCACACTATAATGAAAAACAAGCTGATGATTTTCACATAAACTATCTTGTGAAGAGGGCAACAGAAATAATATTTAAAGAACATATCCGGGGAACCTATGAAATAGAACCCTCAGGGTTTTGAAAGAAAAATGATATCGATGAAATATTAGCTAAGAAATAAGGAGAGAGAGGTGGGGGTGTAAAATCAAAATTTTATTCTACAGATGAATTGGGATCAGAGAAATATACAGTGTGCACTCAAGAGGCTGTGGTAAACATAAGCTGAATCTGGTAAAGGAGTGAGATGGGCTCTTTATTCTGGACCTATCATATCCGACTGGCCAGTGAGAGGTCAGACTTCACACTGACATAACAATTACTCAAGAAATGTAACAAATGTTGGTGAGCCAAGGATTATGCTCATTGTTATAAGAAGTATCACAGAATAGTAATCAAGAAATGAATTCAGTGTGAGAGAGACAACAGACGATCAGACAGAGAAAGTCTCTTGTGCAGTAAGTTTCAGAGTCTCAAAACTTTAACAATTTAAGTCACGCAGCCAACAGACTATTCATAATTACAGCAATAGGGAGCAAGAGAATGACTGAGAGGGCAACAGAATGCAGGTAGCGAACAAATGACGGCAACCCCTGTAGGCCTGGTCACTGTAGAAGATGTGATGGTAGCAACAGTACAATATCCTTTAAGAATGTGACAAGCACAGCTAATGACAGGTATAATGATCATATGATTAGTGAAAGATTCAGAGAGGTGATAATCTCATGGCCTGTCATTATAGAAAGGCACTCCATCATACATGCAAGAGATCTGGACATGCCAGAAAAGATGTGAAAATCACAGTGGTTGATCCAGCAGGTGAAAATCATTTTGAATGATGACTGGGAAAATGTGCTAATGACAGATGAAGTAATGGAAGAATTGTGATCATTTCACATGTAGAGGGTGAAGACAGCACTGAGCATCATGAATGACCACATTGCCATACTGCTTCATCAGAACCAGTGACAAAGAGAGCCAGCTGAGTGGAGGCAAGAACATGGATGCAAGTTTTCTCAAGTACTGAGGCTGAATGTGATCAGAATGAAGGCTTTAAACATTTAAACTTCCATCTGATTGCTCAGACAGGTCCAGACCAAATGAGACTGAAGCTGCATTGTAGTTGCATATGACATAGAGTACCCTCTTTACTTTCAGACAAAGAAGATGAGAAAGAATCAAGTATTAAGACAAACAATTTATGAATGTAGTTTATACTGTATTGTGTCTGACCATTGGCCAAGATAAAACGAAAACTTAAAAAACTAGGCTTGGAGCCATCCAAATCAAAAGCACAAGCCGCTGTTATCCCTGACACTTTTAGCATGGACAATTCCTGGGATGCAAGAGGGTATCTCCATATAATACAGCCACAGCTTAGCTAGGTCACTTTTGGTGGATGTAGCTTTAGTGTATTGAAATGCTGGGATTTGACAAACAGTACAAAGACTAAGATGTTTTCCATGGTTGAGAACTTGCAGCCATGAACACAATTACTTACAATCCAAGACTAAGGAGTAGATATCTTCTTCTTCCTTCTCTGAAAACGGGGACAGATGGGAAAGTAAAGTCACTGTGCAAAGTGCAAGAGCACCAAGGTTTTGTGTTATGTTGCATGACTGTTCCAGGATAACACAATAATCCAAGCCAAAGCTAATAAATGGCTGGACATGTTCTCCATTTGTCTAACATATTCAATCATATCAGGACATACAAAGTAAGTCTGTGTCTCGTTTTCTTTAAATGTGACAAGAGACCTGGCAGTAGTTATGGATCCATGCTTGAAACTTGTTGTTGCTTGTTTACCATCTGATGTGGAGATTATTACAGTAAATTAAGGGCACTCTTTTCTTGTGAATAAAGCAATGATAGTAAATGAAATGCTTAGTCTCAGATCTGATCTCTCTTATCATTTAGAAAGAATTATCTGATTTTGATATGGTTCTGTAGAAAAGATCAATATGCTAAAACTACATGCAACAGATGTGGATAACAGACAACTAGCAAATGCAGTCACAAAGACAGGTCTGAGCTGAGAGGGCGTCAGGGTCACAAGTACTCCTGAAAAAGACTCTTCACCATTTCAACAGCTATAACCATTACTATATTCTGCAATCATTCCTTAGCATTGTTACCTCTAGTCTCCACTCCCATGCAAGCTAAATAAGATGCATATTTGCTACTCATGGATACAGAGTTTTCATCACAGCATGATGCAACGACATAAAGTCACACACGGACACAGGGATGACAAAAATGACTAGGCCATAAGACAAACTGAACAACAGCTTTAGAGTCCTGAGCTTGACATTAGATCAGAAAAGGGGACACCAGACTTTTCCTGACTAGAAATGTAAGTGTTATGGGAAAGTAAGATGACAGTTTTCATATCACTGCTTATGATCAGATTCAACTGGCGCCTTGCTGCAATGCTCAAGAAATCACTATCTGTGAACATTTACAGGAGAAACAAAAGCTGA
Source organism: Ellobium chinense (assembly GCA_033807755.1). Taxonomy (NCBI): domain Eukaryota; kingdom Metazoa; phylum Mollusca; class Gastropoda; order Ellobiida; family Ellobiidae; genus Ellobium; species Ellobium chinense. The sequence continues at coordinate 307,283 of JAWQUT010000339.1, forward strand.
GGTCATTATGGGTGAATGTTATATATTTTAAAGAAAATATTGCACTGTGATAATTTCAACCTTTCCGGTCTGAATATTTATCTCATGTTGGAAAAGAGGAAGTAATGTTATGAACCTATGCAATGTCCATTTTCAATTAAATGTCAGTCACAGATGTATCAAGATGAATACTGGAAATGGTAATAGACTCTAGATATTTCTTGAACTTTCTCAATTTCCAAATTATCTTCATATTACAATATTCAGTATTTGCTCGAAACACATTAAAGGGCTCTAATTGTCAAGCAACCTGTAATAAACTGTTTGACCAAGTCCAATACATTCCTTGTTTGACTGGAATTAAGATCTCACTGTTTTCAATGACTGACTCTCATGATTTTATTGTGAAGTCTATATTCCATTATCTCCAAGTTCAGACTAATCAGTTCATTATTACTTGCATCTGACAAATTCTGTCATCATTTTACATAAATTTACTAGTCCAGGACCTAACAGAGATTAGCTTGCCAGAAAATTTTGACAATCTGCAATAATGTTCTAAATATTTTGTGATATTTTAACAGGTGTGGTTTATTTCACCTGATTCATAGTACATCCCAGGTCAACCTAAAAACCGACAGTTCGGGCAAGTTCTTGCGATATGAAAGACTGCCATCTTAAGAGAATATCTATCAGAATAGAAGATATTACCAAAAAGGTCAACAGGAAATTGCTTTCAGCATACAGGAAAAGGTCAAGGGGAAAGAGGTAGAATTCCGGGGATTTTGGTCTCTAAAATCAACAAAAGAATAGGCTCTTAGATGGGAAAAACAACAAAGCTGTGAGATGAGACAAAAATAGCCATAGAAAACCCCTGAGCTAAATCAAGCTGGTCAAATATCCCCTCAATTAATGAGGTGTTAATGGTTTACTATCTGCTACACTGGTGAGAAGGATGAGGGGTGAGGGCATGGCACATTGGAATTTTTACCTTCTGCATCAAAGCTTACATCTGCAGAGACTGTTGAAAAGAGAACCATTGGTTGGCATTGAGGATGATCTCAAACAGATAATATTATGAGACACAAACAAATTATCCAGATTTATGTTCTACAAATGAAGGTCAGCAGACAGTCTCAGATCACTGTTAATATTTCAACAGGACTAAAATCTGAATTTCTTATATATTTTGAAAAAAAAAGTAAACAAACACAAAATTAACTTTCAACAATGCTGCTTTTCTCCATATTCATTCTCAAAACTCACAAAGATCTGAATGACTCAACACATAACACAAGGCAACAAATACAGCATCTGGCTCCTGAAATTCAAAGTGCATGTTAGAAGCTTGTTCTCATAATTCAGTGTTACTCAAACCTATCATCATACAAAGCAAATGATACACCAAGCCTTACTTACTACACCATTAAGATAAAAGTGGTAATGTTTCATTATAACACTGACATGATTTCAATGTGAGGTGAGAGAGGGGGAGGGGGAAAAGACACCAACTGCAAATTTGTTCTGTGTGCCAGAATTATGAAGAAATCATAAATATTAAACATTTGTATTTTGCATAAGTAAAAAAAAAAAAACCTGTGTTCCAAGGCAACTTTTCTGGCTTAAATAACAAAACCCTGTAAGTATCACAGAAATAAGAAATATAATTGAATAAGAACATGAAAATAAAATTATTATAAACGTAAAAATATGCAGTGGTCCATTTATGCCTTTGCTCCATAACATTTGCCATTATGCAAATAAGTCCCATAATCCACATTCATCACTGTAAATTTTGAGTCCAAAAGGAGATGCTACAATGATATCAAATGCTACTAGCTGCCTGTAATACAGACTTCCTGAATTTGGCAGAAACCATTCACTGTGTTTGATGCTTGTCACTATTCCACTAAACACGCTTATTACGAAGTTGCTTGAGATGAAGCTGGCACTATATTGAAACATTTTGCAAGTCCTATAGTGATAACAGTGTCAGACCAGTCTTACTGATATTAAGAAATATGCTTAATACAAAACAATTCTGCAAGTACCCTATTTATCTGTAATAAGCATGTTCAAGTGTAACTACCAAATGGATCACTGATTATAAATCTGAAGTTTCAATGCAATTACCATCACCACCACCACCACAGACAACAAGAAGCAGAACAGGCCAAATGGCAGCAACAACATCAACTACACAATTGCAAGTTGCTTAGAGGCCTGCCTGGGGGAGTTAAAGGATGGGTGAGATATTTATAAGTATATTAACAGTCGTAACATAATTCATGTCAACCAGCTAGTATATTTTTCTCACACTGGGAGTTTTCATTTTCTTAAAACTGGGGAACAATTCACCTGTGGCAGTAAAGCATCAAACTGACAATTATGGGAAGGTTTAAACTGCAAAATATTAATGTGAATCTGAATTATGCAAGAGCTTTTAGATTTTTATGCATGCCATTAGGCAAGGTTTGCAGAGTCACATTGAAGCTCTCTTCATGTGGAAGACACAATCTCATCTGTATGAAGCAAAAAGGATTGGACCTTGCTCTAAACAGAGCTGGTATATGTAACTACACAAAATCAAGTTAAAATTATCACTTTCATATGAATTTCACTCCCAAAGTCAATGGTGATGCTCAAAAACGCTATTCAGTTATTCAGATCCAAATGCAGTGAACAATAAAGACTTCCAGAGGAAGTACTAATTAAGGTCTTCAAATGAATAAACAAGCTTATTTTGTATTTCACCTGCTACAGTTGTTTGTACATTCACTTATCCTGTTGCCACATGGTGTTTGTTTGCATAAGTCATGATTGATAAACGCAAACCTTCTATGTTTGCTTGGCAGCATCCAACAGACACAGCAAATGGTCTGACAATGGGTGTGGGAGAAGTAAAACAGAGTTTCAATAGAAGAAACAGCTGAGATCAAATAAAAGCGAATTTTAGCCATCTGTGAAGGCACAGGCATAAAGCAAAAGGTACCAGGATGAAGTGATGTGAATGCTGTATTCATCCTGTTGGCAGCCATATGTTTAAGCCTCAAAAACACAATGTCATTTCTTTTTGGTAATATAAGCAAGCACAATCCACTAGCTAGTTGTCATGACTAATCATGGATCCCCGATTTTGTGACTGGAAAACAGGCCTCTAAGCAAGGCATAAAGCTTATGTTGACACATACCAACTGAATCGTTTTTCATGTACACTATATAAAGTGTTCGAGTAGAATAGAATAGAATAGAATAGAATAGAATAGAATAGAATAGAATAGAATAGAATAGAACAGAATAGAACAGAACAGAACAGTACAGAATAGTGGAATGGAATGAAATGGTAAAGAACAGAATTCAGTATTTCATGGGAACATGGTTTGCTACCTAAATATAGTGATGGTGGTAATTCCCACAATTAACAATGGTATCACTCTTTCACATAACCCCACTTTCAAAAAAAAAAAAAAAAGTATACACTCTGAGGGAATGGAGAGAGAGANGAGAGAGAGAGAGAGAGAGAGAGAGAGAGAGAGAGAGAAAGTGAATGAAAGAAGGGGAAGAGAGCCAAGTGGTCTGTTAAAACATTATACTTGATGTTGGTACAAATGAACTCCTGTAACTGTTGATGGCCTTGACATTGCTCACCTGCTTCTTGATACCTATCAGCTGTAAAAAGGTGCTGAATAAGCAATGCTATCAGATCATTACAGACTTTATTTATCCACTTTCTCAAAAAAGCCTTCCGCTCACTTTATTGTGTTTACTGTAGTTTTGACAGACCTGGTATATGCTATCTAAATCTTAACAATGTGGTGAAATGTAGGAACAAGTACTGACAGACAATTGGACAGTGTAAGACCCAGACTCTTGACCAGGGGAACAATGTGGCCAAGAGAACTGCAGAGGCTGGAGCAAAAGACTTACGCAGTTTGTCCAAAAAAGATATTCTCTTGGCCCGCTTCTTCATCCTGATGCCCTGGTTGTCCTGGGATGTAGGTTGGTTCTCACTTAAGTACTGGCGGAGGGTCAGCACCAGGAACAGGGTATAGAAAACCTGAGAATACAGCAGTCCCATTAGCTGGCATGCCTCATTCTAACACTACAAATATTTGCACACATTACTAGGTCTCTTAGAGTATCCACTGCAAATTCACCTTTCTGCATCAAACAGCCAGGACAAACAATCCTGTATTGCCATGGCCAGAGAGTGAGACATGAAAGCATGATTGCCTGGGAATGCTAATAGTTCCTAAAAAACAAGTGCTGTAATTGGAAAATGCTGCTGCAAAGTAAAAAAAAAGTGTCCATCAGGTGGCCTATTTTAGCCACACAGAAAGCTTTTTAATGGCTTTTTGGAAATGTGAATTCCAAGGGAGCAGATCATATCAACAGAATAATGAGTCACCAATTGACTTTACTTAAGAATATGTACAGATTTTGGCTGATCTGAAGTAAAAGGTTTTGTACAATGCCTAGAGGTCTTAAAGGGAACATCAACAATAAACTACTGAGTCCTCACTGTATACAAACAACCCAGTTTGTTTCAAGATAATGAAAAGATAAAATTTTCCCTCAAGTTTTCGAATAATGAGAAGATAAAATCCTCTCTTGGTTGCAACACATCAGGCCATCCCAAGAACATGTCTATTTCCTCCTCATATTCCTCCTTCCAATTCAGAGATTCTGTTACTAAAAGCACCAATACTGTCAAAAGCACCAATATGCCAATTATGATGTTTAGCCCTAAGCATTTGGGTTACAATGACTTGGAATAACATAATGATTTCCTGATCTTTGAGATATGAAAATAATCCTCAAAATTAAGTAAAAAACATGTCGTGTTGTTTATAAATTTAATCCAATAAAAACGTCAAATTCCTGCATGCTGTCTTTCTCAAACGACCAAGCTCCCACCTTCCGGAAACTTAATAATACGTCTTTACAATACATGAAAACTCTTCAATAATCTTAATCAAATGGAAAATACAATATAAGGATGACTTCCAGTCTAAACACATTACGAACTCACATCCTCAAATAACTCATCTGCTCATTGTAAAGATCTCTGTTTTACATTTCAACTTTAAATTTACTTCATGAACTCATATGCCACATAAATTGAACCAGTTCTCTGAAATTTTGAGTTTGTGAGGTTGTCCTGCTTAGCATTAAATGATAAAAATCAACATCTTTGAAGTAATACCTGCAGTGCCAAATTGAGACATGGATCTGTGAATCTCTTAAAGCCAATCTCATCCAACTCATAAGTCCCTGCCTTCTTGGGCAGCTCCTTGTCCAGGTCCATACCAAAGATGTACTGGCCAAGCAGAAGGAGGATAGCATAGGTCAGTACGACAGGAGATGCCCTCAAGCACCACTTGCGAGAGTTAGGGAACATCCACAGGATACAGGCAGTCAGCAGAAAAGCAAAGGTCAGCCAGGAATGGTATGTGATGCTCCATGCCTGTTCAAGAGAAACCATTACAAGATTTATCTTCCATGTCTTGAGGACCTGTTAAAATATCTGCACACTGCATACACATCACAAAAAAAATGCGCACGTTTTGACGGTTCCAGATTTCCAGCTTCACTTGACATAAAGAAACCACTCCTCTTGGCATAGGCTTTAATCTCACATATTATATAACGGGACATATTCAAAAACATGCCTATTGAGATTTTGAATTGGTTCACTGTGTTTACAGAGAACAGAATTTTATTCCTTGCTATATATATGGTTCATTATTCATGAAGTGACTTTTTGTAGCCAGCTGTGATACTGAAATTGCTAAACATTACAGTTTTCCTATAACTCCCTTCTCATTATCTTTACACAAATGACCCACACCTATGTCCAGCTGCACACACAGTCACATCCACACTTACCATTGTTAACTATTAGCACATAGTTTTGCTTCATAATAAGCAAGACATGGAAGACCGCTACAAACACACTCAAACCTATGTAATCATTTATTCACTGACACCATCCCAATCCTTGTTGTTGAAAAACAGCTTTAAAGCCTGCTTCCCAAACAGTAACACATCAGAACATCAAACACAAACACCCAGCACACTACACACATANTCAGCAGAAAAGCAAAGGTCAGCCAGGAATGGTATGTGATGCTCCATGCCTGTTCAAGTAAAACCATTACAAGATTTATCTTCCATGTTTTGAAAACCTGTTAAAATATCTGCACACCGCATACACATCACAAAAAAATGCGCAAGTTTTGACAGTTCCAGATTTCTAGCTTCACTTGACATAAAGAAACCATTCCTCTTGGCATAGGCTTTAATCTCACATATTATATAAAGAGACATATTCAAAAACATGCCTATTGAGATTTTGAATTGGTTCACTGTGTTTACAGAGAACAAAATTTTATTCCTTGCTATATATATGGTTCATTATTCATGAAGTGACTTTTTGTAGCCAGCTGTGATACTGAAATTGCTAAACATTACAGTTTTCCTATAACTCCCTTCTCATTATCTTTACACAAATGACCCACACCTATGTCCAGCTGCACACACAGTCACATCCACACTTACCATTGTTAACTATTAGCACATAGTTTTGCTTCATAATAAGCAAGACATGGAAGACCGCTACAAACACATTCAAACCTATGTAATCATTTATTCACTGACACCATCTCAATCCTTGTTGTTGAAAAACAGCTTTAAAGCCTGCTTCCCAAACAGTAACACATCAGAACATCAAACACAGACACCCAGCACACTACACACATATATCCAGGCACACACCATCATAGCTATCAGAGACAGCACATAGCTCTGCCTCATAATAAGCAGGATGACTGACATCCATGGCCGGCGCTTGATCATTTCTGCAGCTACCGTTGATGACCCGACATTCTCATCATCCTTGTTCAGCTGGTCCTCCGCGGCGCCTCCTCCTTCTCTAGTCTCATCCACACCTCCATAGTGTCCACCAGGTGGTTCCTCATGCTCCACAAGACGCTAGTGATGATTCCAGAGTGAACAGAATTTAGCATATCATATCATCAATAGGCCAGAGTATGACAGTGAAATAATCACAGACTGGAGCAAACTTGTAGGCTTCACAATGATAATAATAATCATAACCTCTTTGACTGTCTAGAATTTATTTACTTTAGCTTTTGAGGTGGTGAGAGAATGGGGTCATTATATGATTGAGGCATATGGAGATTTCTGAAACATATAGAAAGTCAAGGTCATGACATATCAGGCTTTAACCAATTATTTCAGTCAAGCTTTTTAGGATAATGGAAGATAAGTGATGCAATGACAAAAGGTATTAGTGCCTGAAAGTGTTTTTAAAAAAAAAAAAAACAAAGATTGATTTTTTTGAGAATGCTGAACAATTCCCGGTGTGTATCATAAAAACATGCATGCCTTATTGTTCAGAATGTTACACATCTTTAGACCCTTGGTTTTACAAATAATAAATTTCACATGTTTAAAAGACAGAGAAAAGTGAACAATATGTGGATCGTGTTCAAGTTGAAGGTGCGCAAATCACATGATCAAGCACAACTGAACAGTATCAACAAAAATATGTTTCCACAGGCACAGGGAAAATACTGCCTAACCATATGAAATGAGATATTTTGACAATAACAGGCACCTTCGAAAGCAAATCTTGATGGGATGGGATGGCATGAATGGGAAGGAGGGAGAGAGAAAGGGATGGATGGATGGATGGATGGATGGATGGATGGATGGATGGATGGATGGATGGGCATCATCCATAAGGCAATGCTATCTGTGAATAAGTGATGTAAGCTAACCACATCTATGAAAAAGAGTGCAATATCAAAGCCTGCTGTGAAACCATCATTATTATCTGATCACAACAATAAGCTGCTAAAATCTGTCGGCTGGGCTATGCTACAACAAAGCTAGTCTGTAAACATGTTCAAACATGTATCTATAACATATAGGAAAAGCAAAACAACGTGGCGACTGCTGCTGATTATTCCATGCTGCTGCTAGTTCATAACTCTGCTCTGTGGCTTGCGGGAAGGATATCAGTGTGCACATTTAAACCACTCAAACAGGCAAACAGGCAATTCAACCAAGTTACTCAGATTTCAGGCCACAATAACAACCTCATGAGAGACCACATGCAGTCTTTACTTTCTTATTATGTTCAAGTCAAACAGATCAATGCAGCACACAAATTCTGAATAAACGGCATGTCTGAAAGTGGAGTGATTATTCTCAAGCCACTGTGAATAACGCCCATACTTATTCTCAGATTCACTGTGGTTCTGAGCCTTTCACCATAAATGTTTGTTCTTTGGTGCATGAAACAATTGGTGGAGGGATCTCTAGGTGGTACCTATTCAACTTTCAGTCATCTGGGAATAAGATTGTTCTTCCAATACTGCATTAATTCTTGCAATATTCTTGATACCCATGAGAGAATAAAAAGCTGTTTAGTGTCATTCTTAATTCCAGATAAGTCGGGATGAATGTCTTGTGCCCTGCTTTAGGTTCTACAGGATAGACCTTGTATGCTGCCTGTTCATTCTGCTCACACACAACAAATTGTCTAGTGCCTAGAAAAAGAAGACCGTGCTTCTAATCCTGCATGCAACCACATGGGAAAAGTCTCAAGGATAAAACATGAGAGATTTGAGCCTTCGGGTTCCAACACTTCATTTATTCACCAACCTACATAACAAAAATTCACCTACATTTAATGGTGAATGGCTGAAATGGATCCATGATTCTGCCACATAGAAGTTCCATCCAACAAGAAATTAAAATGACAGTACAATTAACATCTGAGTTCAATGGACTTTGCACAGTTCAGTCTCATGTTTTATCCTGGTTCCCCTCTCTTCATGTCTGACAAACTCATGCACCCTTCTAGTGCCACAATGACCCAGAGCACCTCAGAGCAGCACCAAACATACACCTGAAAACAACAACGCGACAGCACCTGTTCAGTGCAAAATCTCTCTTCTCATTACAGTGTAAATATGGGGGAAACATCATTACAGGATTGTTTTATAAAGAATAACTGTGTAAGCATAATGCTGAGTCTCTTTATTTATTTTGCTCACATGCTGCCTGTCATTATTGGAGCCAAAGTAGTTAATTCAGAGAATGAAGTTATAGTGAGTTGTTTTTATCATAATAAAAAGGATGCTGTTAACTTATATTGGCATTATTTTATGTCATGGTTGTTTGGGCATTAAATATTCATAACTTTATCATATGACATAGTCAAAGCATATTGGCATCATCTCTTAATTTACTTCAGTGGGTTAAGAAGTACAAATGTTTCTATATGTATAGATTTTTTAGAGATACCTAACTAATGTTGTGTAACATTTTGACTGGCCACAAGTATAGCTGCCCTGGTGATCTACAAGTATGTAGTAAATATGTTAACCTGGTCTTTGCAACAGTGGATTTAATCAGGCAAGTGACAGAACTGCAAAAGGCACTTTGATTTTTTTCACACTGCTTGTATTAAATTCCTCAAGAGTTCTTTATCTGTTTGGAAAGTTCAACCTGAAATATGTTTATTGCTAAAGTCTGGTCCAGTATATGATATATTTGTGGCCGACATGCAAGATGCAGGTTTTCAACACCAGTCAAACACCCACTGTCAATGGCAAGAGGTCAATACAGTCAGTCAGTCAGCTTAGTCTAGTCTATCTGTCTGTAGGATGACTGTTCAAATGCTGCAAATGGAGATTACTATACACAAGGCATGAGCATAACATTTTATTGTGAACATGGCTCAAAGTCAATGTCATGTTTTGACCCCAAACTTACTTTTATGTTTTGAACTGACAATCACAAAAGATGCATAAATAGATCTACTGTTTTACTTCATAATTTCTACACCGGTCAGTAACAAAATCATCTAGGTCTATTTGAGCCACTTACAAGCTGGTGTGATGCACAAGCACCTCTAAAAACTTCAACAGTTCAGTGTTACAGCTTGGGGACTGTTAAAGACAAAACCCTGACAGACACTTCTGACCATGTCAAAATGCATTCAGTACAAATTTTATCACACAAGATTCAGCACAGTAGTAAAGCAACATTCATTATCTTTTCAAAATTCCCTGACAACTCTGCAGAGATCTTGATGTGAAACTGCTTCTTGGTTAGCAGATCACTTGGTGTATATTTACCTGCTCTGCTTTTAAAAAATTTTTGTTTTATAAGCTGAATGCTCCCATAATGATTTACCAAAATCTCTTCCCCCCTCCCCTTGTCCTATTCCCCACCGTCAAAAAAGAAAAAAGGCCAAGCAAAAACTGGTCTAAAGGCCAAGGGTTAATATCAACCACTTAAAATCATCTACAAAGCCAACTTCTGACCTGGAACTTTACTACTGTGCCACATAGTGAGAAGATGAAAGCCAGTAATGTTCATGTCAAGATTACAGACACAAAAACAGACTACGGGTGTCTATATGGTAACAATACTGTAGTAACAACATAAAGGCTAAAGCAAGATGCATTCTACCAGTCACCTCAGGGGTGGGCAGACGGTTGGGCTGGAGATGCAAAATGAATGAAATAAAAATTAATTTTTCCTCATGCACTGAAATGTCCATACTCAAAACATTGAAAAAAGAAATACTGCTTAAAAAATAGGGTAAAGAGACATACATGATTTGGTAAGCATGAGTTTGCAATAAATCTGCAATGCACTTCCTCTTGCTTGAGATTGATAAGACACCATTACAACATTTTATTATTCCCATCACAAGATGCTCTAACATCCTCCTTAAAGCTTTCATGATGTGTCACTTTGCAGTGGAAATGTTGATTTGTTTAAAGTTTTTGATAAATGAAAGGGTTAATGTGTAGTGATATATACTATATGTTCTATGACATGCATCAAGTGCATGTACAGCAATGTAACTAGGTCCTAGCAAAGAAAATCACAAAACTTACTTGAATTCTCTGCGCCTGAAACTGCATCCACCTGTTCACTAAATTCAAGCTACATGAAACCTAGAAACCACAGCACTATAACAAAGTTGTTAATTTTATTCTAAAGGTTTACATTATTTTCACATCACCCAATGCCTGAATACAATCTGAAATAGTTATTATTGGACATATGGTACATTCATTCTTATCAAAAAGCTCAAACCTCTACTTACCTGGAAAAAAATTTCATAAACTGTACAATCTTAACCCTTCAACAACAAGACCAAGAGCAACAGTTATGAGAGCCATCACTTTTTTACAAATACCATGTAAAGACAGGCAGGGATTTCTGTATGAGATTCCTATACAATCTCTTCTTGTACCAAAATGCAAGATGTTAGCCTGATGGTACATGGCACATGACCATCTGACAGCACATGCAGTATGTGCACAGGACAATTAATGAATGTCAGTTTGTATAAGAAACATACAAGTCCAAGCATGCTTTCTATCTAAGATCTCTGTACAGGCCTTGTTTTCTTGTTCTGATCTTAATGTAACAGAGTGTAAATAGGCAACAGGAGAGCATACAGAAGAATATGAAAACATAACAAGCAACCTACAATACAACAGGTTTGCAAGAGCTTCTTCCCATTACCGCAATCATGTTTCTTTTTTCATATCAAAACCATACCTTGTCTATATATGACTTTATGCTAACTTGTCTGCATTGAGTTGCAAGTAATCCTGAGATCATTTTTGCAAGTGATAAAATAAAAAGGACATCCCTCTAGTAATGCCTATAGATTTGGATTTAGGGGGAAGGTTTCAAATTCAAGAATAAGTGATGTTTAATTCTCACCTAAAAACTTTTTATTCTTGACAAGTTACAGTGCAAAAAAATACCAAAGACCACCAACGAACACATTAGTCATCTACAATCATTTTAACCAAAGTGCTTTTCGCCAATAATGAATCAACAAATTTTGAACTCGGCTGAAATGATACAACCTATCTACATGGATGATTTGATTCTGGAATCAAGCTAAATTCGGAAAAACATTTACACACATATCAAAATGCTTATGCCAACATACTGACCCAAATCACATTGTTTGTCACTTTACTTTTAAACACATATGATCATCCCCTATCAAACCAACATCTCTACATCTATTACCAAGTCATTACAGTTATAATGATCTTCGCCTTTCACCAATTTTCAGATCAATCACCAACTGATTTTACCGGCATTGAGGAAACTCTTTGTGTTTACAACTTAATTTACATATTACGAAATATGCTGGAAAAAACCTTTCGAGGTAAAATTGTGGTTAATATCAGTATGGAAAAAGAATGTTAAATACATGTTACTGTAATATTCTGTCTTTTGAGAATAAGAAAAATGGGAATGACAAATTCAAAAGCAACAAAGGTTTGGGGAGAACATGAGGCCAAAAGAATAAAGTACTCAAATGAAACAGGAAAATTTGAACAAAAAGCTTTTAAATGAACTCTTAAACTGAAATGGAACTTTGGTTAACTTCTTACTCTGAACAGCTCTTGTGACCTAATTAAACTGTTCAATTCTGGTGACCAGACACTGCTATAAGTTGGCCCCTTGGAAAGAAAATAACATTTTGCCAAAGTGTTAACATCTGATAACAGTCAAACCATGGTATTCCTTCTGTGTGGAAAGAAGTACACTTATTACGAAGCTGTACTTGTTATCGAAATCCAATTGAATAATAAAATTACAGAACTAGTAATATATGAATCCTTGCTATGATAGTCATACTTAATTAGGCAGCATACATATTACTGAGATACCTGTTATCGAAGTTCCATTGAATTGATATATCTAATATTGAGATTTGTCTGTACCTCACAAAACTTTATACAGCTGTGTTCTTATGAAAAGATCATATTGCAGCAAAAGTTATCAGAGTTCCTTGAGTTTCTCATGACTGCATTTCTTGCATTTTCCAACTTCCCAGTTTGTGTGTACATACTTCTCTTAAAAAAAAAAAAATCAGTGCTTGATTTTACCCCAAGGATTTGCCTCATCACTTGCAGCATCTGTTTGCCATAAAAATGTATGAAACAATTAAACCTTGGCTGATATCCTGCAAGGTAAACTGAAGATGTGACCAGTGTATTCTCAAAGAATTTAAACACAAAACAGTAACAAAAAAAATAAAATGCAAAATACAAATCATAATGTATAATTCTGTGCAAAAAATAAGGTTTAAAGTGGCCTCCTAGACTTGTTTACAAAGACTGGCATTGTTCTGGATTTCTGCAGTGGATAGTACCTCTGCTGGCACTGCGGTGTTGTCTATGTATGCTTACACCTGCTTCAGTGATTTAGTAGTACCGAGCATGCGTGCCTGAGCTCAAATTTCAGGACACAAGTTTTCTACATAATTATTTTACACATGCTAACTATCTCTCACCTACCAAGTTTTCCTGAATTAAACTAGACAAACAAGGAAGATTTCAAAAAATTTTTCTTGCTTGAAGTAGAGAATCCAGATTTTTAACTGAACTCAATTTTGGCTAAAAAAAATAACATACATGTACTGGGTTTTACCAGATGACTGACGTCTGCAGAAGGCTTCTCCCTATCGCAATGAAATTTTTCCATAGACCATCAGGATCCCTTCACAGTAACAGCCACAGGGAAAACATCCAGATGGTGTGTCTCAGCTATGCTTTATGCATGAAAAGTTGCACATCTTCTGATGACCTTCTTTTATCATAATAAAAGCAAGGTAACTGCCACAACACTCTGTTTCTTCAAGTTCAATTAAGTTCCAGTTTGGATTTTGGAGGGCCACGACTATCTCTAAACCTGACTTCTTGTTCTTGTTTGGACTGGCCAATTTTTGTGTTAAGTAGCTCTGTAGGAATGATTAAAATTTCTAGTGTTTTCTCCAAGTTATATGAGTTGGGCATGAGCATTTGCGGCCCCCTCCCCCACCCTTGCCATAAATTTGGACAGGAACTTTCAATTTTTCTTGTATATTCTTTCCAGNGGGGGGGGGGGGGAGGAAGGGCTGACAGAATGCAACGAATTTCAGGGTGGGATTTGGAAATTTATGGGGTGAACTGTGCAGTTGCGTGGTCTAGAGAAAACACTATGTAAACTCCTTCGATATTTTCAAAATGCACTATATTTTTGCTGCTGTTTGAATATAAGGAAAATTGGGATAAAATAAATTTTAAAACCATGTTCTACGGAAGCCCTGCCATCTCAAATATATTCATGTCACGAAATTTTGCTTGCTGCTAATGTGGCACCGTAGTGTCCCACAGCTGATCAAATCAATATGATATAATTCTTACCATCATGATTTTATTATTTAGATGATCAAAACCAAAATATGGGCATTTTTGCTGACAATATTTTCCCTCATTATTACAGATTCTAATGAGAGAGACAAGGAAAAAAACTATTAACTTGGCCTCATGAGGTCTATTTTCTGTCACCGTTGAAAATGAAAATACATGTTTAGGTCAAAAACATCATATTACATCAAATCATTTACACAGCTAACATCTTGACAACACATTACCACAGATGGCAAGACAGTGCCAGTAAAGGAAACACCATCGACCCAAGCTGATGCATATGAGGTGCAGGTAAAAACAAATATAAAATGAAAGACTCACTTCAGACTATTATGTCAAACCAATCTTAGTGTGTTAATCCATATTTTAATTGCAAAAGTAATAAATACAGTATACTGAATGAGCTTTCACAACGATACAACATGTCCAGCAGTTACAGCACTAACTTTTCTGTGTGCAGTCAACACACATACCTGGTAGTCATAGGAGAATGGTTAAAACTCCCCTTTCACAACCTGTAAATCTCATTTAGAATGCTTCACCTGTGGAACAGGTGTCACTTTCCATACTGCACCAATAGTTCACAGAATATATGATAGGTAACGATTTTAGAGCTTGTCACAATTCATGCTGCTCCACCGAAAAAAAATCTTTCAAAATTCCTCCAGACTGATTGGCTACCAGTGTGAGCCTATAATTTGAACTAGCTGTGATAAATTTCTAGACCTATACTGTGTTTCTGCCTCAGTATGCTTTCAACAAGCAGTCTACAAGATTACCTGCTATATTACATGAAAGTTGAGTGGCCGAAAGCTTGTGACAGAAATTCTATCCAATAACCCTGAAAAATTGGTAGAGACAGACAGTGATCTTAAAATCTATATGCCAGTGATTCCATTGAGATCCGTATGATATATGGTATCAAACAGTACCTTAAATGAATATGGGTTAAGGCCCAGGAGGAGAGATGAGGATTTAGTAAAATGCTGCATCCCAAGTCTCATTTCTGGAAACAGTAGCTAAATTCTGCTACTTCCAACAAAAGCCAAACACAATCATCAGTTAATCTACAACTACTAGCATGAAGCAAATACTACCAAGAAAAACTGAAAAAAAGCAGTAAAACTTCACGGGACAAAATGAATTACCAAAAAAAACAAAAAATGTTTAGTAAAAAAAGGTGTAAGTGTAAGAAACAAGAGCACGGAGAGTGAGTATCATAAAGGCCTGACGTGTGGAATGCAAACAGCAGATTTTACACCCAAAGCATCAACATCCATCCAAAGACTGGAAACACAAGCATACACCTAATCAAGTGTATGAGTTAGAACAGAGAACAGTCATGTAAATACTTTTGTTAATATAATAAAATGCAAAGTGGCAAAAACCAAGAACGATGACACCAATCATGCAGATTAAAAGTCAAGCCACTAGAGCAAGTGTTAGATCTGCTAGACAACGGTCAAGCTACACCAGCTGGTACACGCAGGCAGTGGGAGTAAACTCCTTTAGCTCACCTCTTCTTCACCAGGTTCATCATCCTCATGGTACGATCCCGAAAACACCATACTTCCTGTCTGGAGGGGACAAAGACAGCACAAAACACATCAGTCCAGAAGCACATTAGCACACACAGAGACAACACAGAAGAAATGGATACAGACCCACATGAAATATAAGGATGTACATCATGAAAACCAAACCAGCAGCATGCTATTGTACTGTAATATAAAATAATTAAGTAGAAATAACAAGCTCATACATACATATGAATACAACCTTGCCTTAGAGATAAGGAGATCAGCAAATCTTGCGCCAAAAATTTCAAACCCTTTTTCACCATCAAGATTTTTGGGGAATACTATGACCACTTCTGAAACATACCTGAAATCTCAGCTAACCTACCAATGCCTACTGTATGTCCTGAAACATGTTACGGTAGCATGTCAGCCATCAAGACAAATTCTGGAGTTCAAATCTCTGTATGACACATGCAAGCAAAAAACTCAACAACATTCATGACAAGGAAGTCAGCTAAAATTGATTGGCAGGTGATCCAATGCAGTGCAAGCTCATACTGAACTGTGACAGCGGACACAATGGATTATGACTTCTGGGGTGATGACACTGTTATACGGCTGTACGCAGATGTGCATGCCTTTCCCACCCCTGTAAGCTGACACATATACACACAGACACAACAGAGTAAAATGTGAGCACACTACCTGTTCCCACATGTATGAAGAAGCAACAAGATGTGCCAACAAAAAAAGATGAAAACAAGATGTGAAAGGTGGTCAATAAACTCTGCTACAATAATTCAAACAACTTTTGTATATTGACCAAATCAGTGTCTACTTCCCATACACAAGAGTTCTTCTATCAGTGGCAGGGAAGATCAGATCAACAAGCTGCCGTGCAAATGTGTGGTATTATTTTCTTTGAAGCCCTGAAAACTGGACAAGCACACTTTTAGCCCCCCCAAGACAAGCATTTTGCCTGTTTACATGCTGTGAGGTATGAAAGCTGGAAGTGTGTAGATGATCCAAAGTGTCTGCATTCCTTCACAATCTCTCATCCATGTACCAACATTCAACACTATTATTTATGCTCAACAGATTTCTGAACAAGCACCATAATCTTAAATCCCGTTTATACAAATGGAGTAACATGGCTGAGCATCATGTTTTACAATACAAACCACAGTGACTGTCCTAATCTGATAGACAGAGAGAGAGAACACAACACACTTGCAATGATTAGATTTATGCAATAAAAGCTTTTGCCATCACAGTTCACTGCAATTGGTATCTGTTTTGACTCAAGCAATTATGACTGATACCTTTTCCAAATATCCCTGCTGAAATTTGGTCAAAAACTAAAAACTAATTTGTAAATTGATGTCAATATTCTAAAATTTCATAAATTCTTGCATGTTTTGGTGCAGCACATCCTGGAGACAATCACATCTAAATGGTGCATAAAATCTGAAAGTCACACTATGGCTTTAAAAGAAGAGTACAGAAAAAGTGTGTATAAATGATATTCACTTGGTCTATGGAGATCCCTATATTCATCATTATCACTGCAGAATGCCCACAGCCTTTGATACTCCACATTAAAGAAAACCAGGTGTGCAGGTACTCTTAATATTTTCATTAAGATCTTCTCTGCCAGAGATCTTCTATATTATAAATGAACCAGAATGAAAGAATTCCCAACACAGTACAGTGACTAGAGAAAGCACCATGAAATGTCAATGCTGTAAACAAGAAGAAGAATTACTGTCGACTTTAACGACAAATTCTGAAATATGCTGATAACAAAACTTGTATAAAATCCACCTACAAACACATATAGCTCAATTTATATAATGCCGAACTGTGCAACAGGCATGAGAAAAACACTCACTGGAAAAACAAAAGCCTGCTCATCAGTTAGAAAAACAACGAAAAGATTAGTTACACTCAAAGAAACATCCCCTCTGCAAAGGCAAACCTCAGAGCACATACAAATGACCAGACAACTGAGAGCAGAGTTAGAAAACACCAAAATTTTGTGTGCAACCATCTGAATACACTGATGCAGAGTAGAGGCTCCCAAACGCTGCCTCTTCACATTCCTTATTTTAGGTTATTAGTGTGGCATGCCTTGTTAAAAATGTGTTAGATAAACTCTCTTCTTCCATCGGGTGATGGGTCATGCTGGATGTGGAGGTGGTTTTAGTGATTGAGTTACAAACAGCCAAAGGTCGTTCAATCATCATTCCTTGTGCTACATCTATGGAAATGATTGATATTTGGGTATCTACTACAGTGCTCATGCTCCAAGATGTGAATGCTTGCTATCTACATAGTTTATTATATACTGACTTCAGTTATTCACTAGCTCATTCTGTAATAAAGATAAAATGTCACTCATAACTCCTACCTCACTGTCTATGCAACGTTTGGGCTCATCCCACTGTGGAGAAGTGTGCACAAGTTATATCTAATCTCAATGCCACTTTGTTTAAATCTTTGAGGTTTAATTATTTCTTAACGACATTAATGCATTATGAATCTTCCAGTCTCATAACATTTCTCTAGTGCTCTGTACAATTATACAGCGTGCCATTTCATCCAAAATTTTCCCTGTATGTCATCCACTATTTTGTTTATCATCAAGTTTTTGTCGGTTACTGAGCATTTCTTATGTCAACCACCCTTTAAATTCAGATACTGTTGAGAATCCGTTGACAAAGAAAGAGCCTCCACGGCATAATATACAAGGCAGAACATGAAGTCCTGATGAAAACTAGAGCTACATACTGCGCACAGCTGCAACAACTGCATTTTTGGATGGCGACTGGAAACAGCCCAAAAGAAGATAAATAAGCAGACCAACGTCATGCTAAACATGATCGACAGTATGTGCATTCAGACAGCCTTGAATGCATTCCAAACTCAAATATTTTATGAGTGCATGTACTTTTACAATGTACTCATACTGAAAGCCCAGAAACAGCAAAACGACTGTTCAGTGACCACATATCAGATCAAAAAGTGTTCAAATAAAAAGAAAAAAAAAAAAGATTCACATGAAACAAGAGTGTTAGAAAATCACATTTCAATCTGGAGCTAGCCTACGGGTCATTTTAGCATTCCAATACCTCCGTATCAAAAGTGTGTTTGCCATCATTCCACATCCACTGTAGGGAAAAAAAAAGACATTGCAGCCTTGAGAAAGATACCTTGGAAAAAAAAAAAACTGCAAGGAGGTTGACAGGTTGACAAAAGAGGATTCCAGAGGAGGAATGCTCCTTTTTTTTTTTTTCTCTAACGGATATTATAGAAGAAATGGGCACTGACAGAGGGAGAGCAAGAAAAAGAGATGAAGGGAATTAACACAAAACAGGTAGATTTGGTCAATAGATCATGAGGGCCTGAAGACGACAGCCAAGGACATATCGCTTTTGCATTGACGCCAAACTGTGAATCAAATGTACAATGACAAACCACTTACAATCACGACTGTACACAAAAGGTCTTCCCTCACAATTTTCAGATAATTTTCCCCTGTGGTACCAGCTTCGAAATAAGACAGAGAGAAACAGGTGTTTCTATAGATAATGTTACCACTCAAAGACAGCCTGTCGGTCAGGTAGTGTTCCCAACACCAGCTACCCAGTTGTAAACATAAAAGCGTGCAACTACAGACAATCTGAAGAGTTCCTCTCCATTATGGCTTTTCTCCATATCGGTGTCTCTACATCATATATTACTTTTTCACCCAAAATAAAAAAAAAAACAAATTGGTACAAATCAATCAGAAATTTCTGTGCAAGATGTGATACATCCCCTTGGCTTAATCATACATTCCTGAAATGCGATTTAGCTGAATCCATCACACTGACATTAGATTCTCTTCTTTGGTACGATGAGGTATTTTTCTTATAGCTAAGGTAACTCTCACTGTCCTTAATGTATTGCCATATTAGAACAACACAGATTTGCCACTTGTGTCTCAAAGAGCTTTAATTTCTGTGAAGTTTAACCGATCACCACATATGAGAGGAACTATTCAAGCAGGGTGCTCTGCAGAACAGAAAAGAGTATTCAGTTATGCCATGGCATCATGTTAATATCATTTGTATCATGTCCCTTTTAACATACTTTCATCAGAAGGGCGCCTTGCACCCTGTCAGGCCAACAGCAATAGGGCAGGGTGTCTTTGTAACACAACGAAAAATATCTGCATGAAACTCATCACTAACAGGATTCAAATTCAGGACCTTTCACACCAAGAGACAAGCAATATGTTAATGAAAGGAACAACTACTGGAGATAGTTAACAACTACCAGACCATTAAGAACTATGATGACAATAAGAATATGTTCGTGACTCTCTTTTACATTTCAAAACCTTCTACGACTGCCTAAACAAAGGTTAATGAAGACAAAATGGAATGGTTGGAAGTGGGAGGAGAAAAGTAAAAGCATGAAATGCAATTTATGAAGGTTTAAATTTTCACTCATTTGTCAACAGTCATCAACATACATCTCATACTGAAATGAATATTTTGAGACATTGTAATATGCAAATACAGTTTTGATTTTTCTATCACAATCTGGGTTTCTGATTTACAGCTGCCATACAAAATTTGAAGGCATATAATTACTGCCTTAGACATGAGACAGATCAATATGTGCTGCCTATTCAGTACATGGCTAACCCATGTCTGAAGATTCATAGCACAATTCAGATCCAACACCTTGCAATCCATCAACAGTGTGACCAAAGACTGCAAATGCTGAACAGTTTACCTCTAATTAAACTTAAAATTGTCACTAGCTGTCCCCTGCCAAGAATAACTCACAAACTTTTTGGCTAATCCCCTTTCCCCCTCCCCAAAAAAACCACTTTGCCCCAAAACCAAAATGAGACAGCCTATTTCAGGAATGTGTAGTGCCTAGTGACATAAGCATTATACCTCAGGACACTAACACCCCTCAGGACACTAACACCCACATATAACACTATTCTCAAAGGATGTCTTTTTCAAAGTTTCCACATAAAGTTTCTAATTAAAATGGCAATAGAAGCAGTGACGACAAGTTGCTACTTCTTGAGTAGTATCCGATACCACCCTCACAGGTGAAAAGGATATGATTATACTGTCATATCTACGATGATACCAACCAAACAGCAAACATAGACAGTACACCATAAGGACCAAGTTTTGATACATGTCATAAGCAGATATGACTACAATACTGTCATATACACAATGATACCAACCAAATAACAATAAAAGAACAACAAAACATAATGTGGCAACCAAAATATGACAGATTATATTAAATACACTGGTCACATGCATGTTCTTCTACAACACCTATCCTAAAGAATAATGCTGACATTCTAATAATTTAGATATTTATGAATAGTTGAATACAAGTCTAATATTTATATCTGCAGTAAGGCAATCTTACTTATCCACAACAATGATAAAACAAACTAAAAGCAGTAAACAAATAAAATGCTATATGCTGCTTTGCTCTTTCTTGAAATCAGTTTGAAAATCTATATCTAGCCATGGGAGAGAAAGAAAACCTTGAAACATGTGAGAAAAGAGCAGCTCTGAATTCAAAAACCCCATAAGGGTGAATGGAGGAAAGCCATTCTGGTTTTACAAGCTACATTGTAACAACATGCCCACAAGTGGTTGTGAAAGCTGGTTTAGGGATGACAGATAGGACGGTTGACCACATTTGTCATCATGCAGCCTAAAACACTAAGACACAAGACAATGCTGCTCCATACTGCTGCCATATCCATCTAACTTTATCATAATGACAAACAGTCATCATACTCTTCAATCACTTTCATTATCTCATTGGCCTATGACGACCAAACCATCCTTACAAATAAAAAGGGTGTTAATCTTCATGACCAATTTACAGAAAGCTCCTGTAAAATTAGTTCTGTCTGAATCAGAAGCCAAACAGAAATCTCTTTCATACTTCTTCAAAATTCAAAAAAATTTACTTCAAATCCCAACTAACTTGTCTCTAGTGAGTTATCTATTCATTGTGGCATAATAGTAGTAGTAATATTGTGGATATACAACAGAAAACTGAAAGGCAACTCACACTGAAACCATGCACTCTACTTCAACCTCAAAATGACCTCAATTTGAAAGACATTAGCTCTGCCAGTGCTTAGGTTGTGAAGTCCTATCAGTAATACCTAGGGTCTGGCAACAATAGTGACTGTCAAGATTAAGCCATGGCAGCGATCATCACTATAATGCTGACAGTGTGCCAGTGACAGAACCCATGCATAGTGGCTTTTGAACACTATCAACCATCACCTAGGTTTTCTTGCAGAGTAAGTATAATCAATGGAATCTGACAAATTACTACACTAATTCCCCTGACTAACACCATCTCTTTGTAGAAGATTCATAAATAAAACCCAAAAAACCATCAAATAAACAAAGCCAAGCCTTCTTGCCGAGGGAACTGCCAGCAAACTGCTGCAACAGGGTTGGGTATCAAGCCACTTCCCACTGGCACTAAAGGGACTGGACAAAGCTAAGCAACATCTTTCATAATTGAGAGTTTGGGCCCAAAACAAAAATAAATGCCCACATTGAACTCAAAGGACAACACTAGGAGCACAACTGAAAAAATATTGAGGTCTGAATGCTAAACACTGACAGACAATATAATGGGAAAAAGCTTCTGGCAAACCTCATTCTGACTGGATTCATGAAATACCTGCCGCTCCCCTGACATGCTGTCTGCAAAAGATCTGGTTCTCTTTTCTTCAGTAGCCAAAGGCTGGTATGCAGAAGGAAGACAAGAAACATCATCAGCAACATTTGTGAAAATGATAACATGGCATTTCCATAATCACATTTAATTTGGAGATGCAAGTTTTAATGAAACCCAAGTTGTCCTACAATGTTTTCCGAAAAAATACATATCTACCATGAACTATCCTTTTGAATTCCCCAGTATCATATTCTGGTGCTACATTAAACTCATTCCAACCTTGCAGGTATGAATAAAACTAGTCACATGACATCAACTTTGCAACTACAATCCCCACTTCTATGTCTCAGTTCTAAAATCCACCTTTTGTACCTGCAGTCACACTTACATTACCAATTTAACCTCTGCAGGTCATCATCCTTTTTATCAGCAACCTCTTCTCTTTCTAATCTCAATTTCAGCCCTGCAGCTCCTTGCACCTCACCTATTCTTACTACCTATATCATTCTCTTTTGTGCCCAACTCACTTCCACCTTCCATACTGTCTGTTTGTTTTCATTTCACCTCGAAATCTGAAAACCCATTGGAAACCCCAAAACCCTAGCCAGCATACACTTGTGTCATCAATAAATTTCAGCACTGTACACCATGAGATTAAGATATACTTCAAACTTTGTTGCATCATCTGCAACATCTATATCTCCAACTGTCAGCAACCAGAAACATTCCAATACACACCAGCAACAATAATACCATATAATCTGGTAACTACTGCACTTATTCAACAACAATTACACCATCAATGCCAGAATTGACAGCAATCCCAATATCATAGTAAGCTTCTTAGCCCATACCACAATATTATAGCTTTACTATACGACATCAGCATTCCCCACAAATAACCCCTACCATCTTTGTGTCTCGCAGTCTGCTGAAATAAGAGCTAGGTCTCAGGACTATGAATCAAGATATCCAGCTCAGGCCTTACCTATTCTGAAGTTTGTTTTTTTTCTTGTGGAAAACAAAAGTACAATCATTCCTAATCAAGAAAATACTGATCTTAAGGGTGAATGGGAGATATTTGAGGACAAATTTCAAGGCTTTTTGAGGCAGATGATTTGATATATTATGACAGTGTAAAACTGCCCTTTAGTGATTTTTTTTGAGTTCTGTCACTGTCTCCATCTAGAATAATTCCAGTCCAAAGACTAGTTTTCCTGATGAAAGGACAGAAAAGAAACATTCATGTGATACAAATATTGTAAGGTGACTTAAACTTCGATCTATCTGGCTGTAAGAAACATCCTCATCTATTTAAAAGTAATCTGTCAACTTAGCAAAGTCATGGGAATCTCTCAAGGCAGTGTAATATTAGGGACACAATAATGGGAGAGAAAGCATCATGGCACCCTTTAAACAACAACTAGGGACCCTTTCGCCTCTATAACCTCATTCCTAAATCTAATCCTGCCACCGACACCCAACCTTCAAAACCACAAAAACAACACTACTCGCACTCACACTTTTCCTGCGCCTTGCCATTTTAAAGTTGAGTGCCAGGACCCAGTACAGAATAAGCAGAAGGCCAGGGTTGACGTAGGCATACCAGCGAGTGCCTTCGTGAAACACAATGCTGTCCACATCAGAACATTCTGTCTCCACCATGCTGGTCAGGCCCATAAATCTGTTTTACAGAGCAAACAACATTGGACATAAGTAATATGCCTTTTTTTCCTTGCAAAGATTCTTATTTTCAAAAAAGATCTCACATGGCTTTTCACAAGCCCGTATCACAGTTACCTATGTGGGTATGAGAGTTTAATACGAGAGTATTCTGAAGTGACATTAAGGACTGCCACTAAAACATACTTGGCAATCCTTCTTCATTTTGATAAACATACTGTTGTTGATAATGTTGAAGTAACAAGGGATAGTAACTTGAAATAAATCCATTTGCATTTCCCTCAAGGATTACTGCCACCCATATATATTGTCTACTAGTAACAAGTCCTTTCAAAATGTTTGAACAGAACCTTTTTTTGACTAAAGTAATTTTCATTGGTAAAGCTCAGCTCACAAAATTGGGATCTTTGCTGAAAGAAAACCAAAACAACTTGTACAACAGTCGTATGGTTTTATTACAATCAACATAGGTACAATGGCTGAAGCACAGGACAAATGTTGCAATTAAAAGGAGCTGCAATTATCCAGTGACTGTGCTGTAAAGATACTCGATTACATATAAAAAAAAAGCCATTATCTATAAAATGTTGCAAGCAAACTGAGTTGTGATTAAGAGGGTACAATATAGCTGAGTTGATTCGTAACCCTGTGTCACACGATAAACATAACTGCCTTAAAATGCTAGCATGTCATCATCCCAGCTTCACTGTGTTTCAGAAAACAGCTGAATGTGCCAGAATCACATTTTGTTGGAAATATGCAAAAAAAAAAAGGTTCACTTTATAACCCACTTTATCAATTAAGCAAAGACGCATACCACTAGCTTTTTTGGACACTATAAAAGCTGCAACAAAATACTCTGACAGAAAAATGAAGAACAAAAAGTTCTATACAGAGGTGCCAAATGGTAACTTAAACCTTACACAGTCTTTGCAGATAACACAATTGAGCTGTGAGGAAAGTATGTAAATACCAAAAGAAGGATGAGAAATCAATCCTAAGGTGGTAACATATCAGTCAGTTATACAAAACACCATACTGATTTGTTGAACCTGCTTTCTAAACTTGTTACCTTCTATTCATGGCTGAAGCATCTTACAAACTAATCACTGCTTCCCTCCCAACCTACCTACAACATCACCCTAGAAGTTTCCCCTTTCTCACCTGGCCACAAGATCATCTGGAGGGAGGATTTCCTGGAAAAACTGAAACTGATAGAGATGGAGCAACAGAATGTGTGCACCAGTGTACAGGAGTAGCAGTACCCGCACATAACCAAACTTGTGACCCATGGACTTGTAGCACCCCCAAAGAACAAGCACAAGCAGGAACACCAGGAAATAAACCTGCAACACAGTACAGAATGTAAATAAACAAATCACAGTCAAAATACAGCACATCTCAGAAAATTAACTCAATGACCACAGACTTAAAGACTATAATGTTTTATCATGTGCCTCCACAATCATGGGTGGGAAGCAGATAAATCTATTCCAACTTCAGTTTTAGACAGAATAACGCCTATAGGAATAAACATGCTGCATTTTTAAGGAATCTTATAAGAGTGATCTAATTTCACATTTTTCACTACCAGTAAATCTTTATATGTTAAATCCTGTTAACATCTGCTCCAGTAATGCTTTTTCCATTCACACCCATTCACTCCAGCCCATCAAAATATAAAACAATAAAAAGTAAATTATGTCTGCTTGAACGTGAGTGTTACAAACTCCCTTGAAAAAAAAAACAGTACTATTCCAAAACACTTTACAAACCTTACTGTGATAGGTGGTTTCATGAATACTGCAAAGTACTATAAGTAGAACAGTTTAGAGCACCACATGAATATAGTATATTCTTCAGGTCATATGAGTTGAGGAAGACATTCCCCGCTTGTAAATTTGAGGGGGTATACATACATAGTGGGATTCTATGGTTTTTTTTCGAGTAATGCAAACTTTGGAGTGCAGATAAGAAGAGGAGATAAGCGTGGGTTCAGTGTTTTTTGAGATGGGATTCTGAAATTTCAGGGCCAAATAGCACAGTGAGGAGAAAACACTGTGAGGATCATGAAAACTGTGATTGAGTGTATCCCAGAGGAAAAGCAATAATGCTTAACTGCAGACAAAACACAGTAAGTGACTTACCCCTCCTAGTACAGATGGAACAATGATTCCAGCTGCCAGCAGACACAGGTTTTGGAGAAACTCACAACAGATCTTTGCTAGGTGACTGCCAGAGCTGCGCCTGATTCCACCAAGGAGAGGAGCTTCAGATGTGGACATGGAGGGTGTCATATCCTGTTTGGTCAGCTTCACAGACAGCACTAGGGTGACAACAGCAGTGATGAACACTGTGGCATCTGGCACCACCAGACGGATGATGTTGGCTGCTGAGGTTCTGTCAAGTCTGAGAAGTAAGGAAGTTCACTCACACACTGATGGTATAATGTCATCTCACATAACCTTATAAAGACAGTAATTCAACTTCTCATTTGTCATTTCATCAAGGGAAAAAAAAAATGTACATTTCTTTTTAGCCCTGATTCATCACTCAGAGTAACCAAAGATTGTTAAAAAATTCTTTTCCATTACTTTTTCATGGTATTTCTGGTAGTCTGAATTTTTTTTCCATAATACTAATAACTCAAACCATCACACAACCTTTTGTTGCAACAAATGTATTTAAAGTTTGACAAGTTTTCACTCTAACCAGAGAACAGGAAAGTAGTTCCAAATGAAACTGCCATTTGTCAATAAGGTTATTTTATCTTTTCATCTTTTCTTCCAATGGGGCTGGCCATTTTTATCAATTCCATTTACCTTCCAGATCTGGAAATCCCAATGGCGGTTACCCATGATTTTTTCAGATTTATTGGGTCCGGCATTTCTGATTATTACATACAGCGCAATCTAAAAGCCATCATTTTGAACAAAATCCGAGACTGGATGTGTCAAGACCAACAGAAACAGCAAGGAAATACAAGGCTGCTTTTCTACATCCTCAGTCATGCCTCGCCATAAAAAACTGGAAATATCGAAACTATAAATTGGTCTTGAGTGGAGGCATTTCTCCTCGATCTACAGTGAGAGATGAACAAGTTGAATGTCTCCCATGGCCTTTTGAGTTGTTCTTTCTCTTTGCTCTGTATGTGTACAGCTGCAGTATCTGCTGTCTTATTATACTGAAACTCAAATATTTGTCCTACCTCTGATAGCCAATCTGGCGGACCAATTTCTCCTTGGCGGAACCTGGACAGACAACAGGAAAATCAGGTTAAAAACCAAAGTCAAGCTTACCTCTCCTCTGCATAAAAATACCTAAAAATAACAGAATATAAACAGATTCCTCACAAAAGATTGCAAGCACAAATATCAAATTGTAAGACTGGTTGAGAAGAATATTCTTCATACTGTGAAACTCTTAACATGATAAAAATGACTGATTCAACAAAGTCATGGAAACTACATCATTCATCAAAGGCTGATAGAATACTCTGACAGATCACTGTGTTGGATTTTTTCAACATGTTAATATTTGTTTGTTAATATGAATCCATAAGGTTTTGTTATCATTAACAATAGCCACCAAATAAGAAGAAATCCAATGTTTACTGAAGCAGTAGAGTTTCTTTGACAAGAATCTGTTTGGGATTCCCCTCCCCGAATCATGTTGGTTTAATACTGAGTTTTGAGGCGCAGAAGTCTAGAGCAATCTGGAATGATGATACACGACTACTGATACAAAGTATTTGGCAAATCCTGCTTAGTCCTGAATGAAACCCATGTCATAATCAATTATGTCTAAACAATGAGGGGTAGTAGCTAGAAATAATCACTTACTAGAAGTAAGTCCTTTGAACAAGTTACAAAAATATATCTTTCATGGGATGTAATTTTCATGAATCAAGATCTTCTCATAAAGTTTACAAAATGAAACAACTTCTACGGCATATAAAACTACACTGATTATATTAAAAGTTGTCGGTACAATAAATTTATGTTAGCTATATCATGCATCATAAAGTAATGAACGTCGCTAACATATAACGCAGTAGATGAACTTACAATTTGTGAACATGGATCCATAAGGTTCGTCGTCGCTTGCGATGGCCACCAGTGTCACATGAAATACTATGTGTCCCAGCACAGGCAGGAGACTGATGGGGACCAGGCATTTCAAGAAGATACTTGTGGCTCCTGTGGAGAATAACACAGATAGGTAAGTGAATGATGAATAATCTCTCTCTCGCTTTTGCTCTCTTTCCCTCTCTCTGTGTAGGGGTATGCAGGGGCAAAAGATTTATGTAATCAAACACTGATTACCAGCTGAAATGTTTTTAGCAGAACCCTAAGGTCACTGCTGCAACTGGAGCTTAGTATCTGGTTCAATTTGAGATTCACAAACGGTGGTAGGAATTGAAATTTATTAAAGCAGGGTCTAAATGTCTTATGGGCAGTGACTGCTCTCAGTTTCGCATAATTATGATTCCCGCCCAGGGCATATAGTGCCACAGAACATTTAGCATTCTGAGCTTCACATAATTATTCTTCCAGCCCAAGCTGGAAAGGTCACTTAATAACTTCCTCGACTCCCTGTTGGGCATACAGTGCCACTGAACATTGGCACTCTGCTTTTGGCTTTCTCTGCACACAGGAACTGATGAGCATGGTTTTTACCATATCAGATTTCACCTCCTGTTCTTTGGCAGCATTTCAGATCTCATATCCCTTTCCTTAACAACATTATATCCAAGACATTTTGAGAGATATAGCATGTTTGGGAGCTGCAAATTCTAAAGGGGGAAGGGGGGCTGAAAAACATTCTAAAGGGGGACGGGAGACTGAAAAAATGTGCATTTCTGCATATTTTTTACATTAGCTGAGGCCATTTTCACACAATATTTTGATATGATAAGAGGTGTGAGCAGGTTTTTCTTTTTCTTTTTCTTTTTGCATGCAACAGGAATTATGTGAGTAACAATATATAGAAAAGTTCCATAACCTGCAATCCTCAATTTACTGATTTCAGTAAAATTACTGAATAGTTCTTTCATGCACTTGTGAACTGGCATGATGATATAACAAGAGCTGATTAGTGATTCCACAACTTGGCATGGTTTTTGTTACAGGATACCTAACATGAGCCATCTCAAAACACAAAAACCTCCCAGTCCTACCGGTACTAAATCTAACAGGTCCAACATGAATCATTGAATGGCAAAAAGGACAAATGACCTAAACATAAGAGGTTACACAATTTTTTGGGAGGCAACTTCTTTTCTTCCCATCCAGAATGATCCCACAGTGGCACATACCTTTGTGTAATCCTTTGACCCCATTTACAAATGTCTACCTCAGAAAGAGTGTTGCATAAATAACAGTCCTCTACCCCTCTTGAAAACACTCTAAACATAAAACTGTTTACAAACTTGGAATGGTTGGGTTGGAAAGATCTGTGGTAGTGACAAGTGCACTT
>JAWQUT010000339.1:347379-360872 GCA_033807755.1 Ellobium chinense
ATATATATATATATATATATATATATATATATATATAAGAGAGAAAAGGATAAGAAAAAGAAGCAGAAAAGAGGGAAGAGAAAAAGCTGGCACGAAAAGAACATACAATCAACTCCAGTGAATAACAAGCCGCCTAATCGGAACATTGTTTCAAAATATCGAGATAAAAGTGACTGAATTATCCGAAGGTCAGCCTTGCTCCTGAAAGTAGTTGCGATAATGCAGATTTGACTTCTGTAGTCTAGACACAATGGGGAGAGAAAATATTTGTACATGAGCGAGTGGGAGAGAGAAAGACTGACGAAGGAAAGTCAAGGAATAAAGGTACAAGCCAAAAAAAAAATGGGGCTGGGGTGCGTGAGAAAAGAAGATATTATAATATGTTTTGCCAATGGTCTGCTTCTAGGGCGCCAAGACCTGAAAAATACAACGGATTGGCACACCGTGTCTAGCAGTAGTGGCAGGAATCAGGTGCTAGAAATCCAGTTAAACAGGTAAACGAACACTACGGTGTTATGTCAGCAAATAGACGAGTGGGTAAAATGTACCGCACCGGTAATTTTCTTCCCCTCCTCTTACCACACGATACACCTACAAGCAGGCGAGCATATCTCATTCACAGCCCACACACGGCCGCATAGCACAGTACACATTCTCCGCTCTCCGCTACATTCCATTGAAAAATCTCGTGTCCCTGGTTGCAAAGTAAACTGACAAGTTCATTGATCGGATCTTTTTAATCTTTTAAATCTCTGCCTCCACTCCCCCAACCCTCTCAACCTCATCTACGCTTCCACTAACGCCAACTGCTTTTCATACCCACCGAACATGCAGTGATGACAGAGCAAATCTATACACCGTAATTTACAAACTGTCTTTTGTCAATTCCGCTTAACTGCAATTTCCTCTTCATCGCGAATACCTGTAGTATACTGTAGAAATGGCATTCAAATGCCACAAGGTACTTGCAACTTTATTTTAATCGCAATTTCCCCCTGGTTTCTGTTAATTTGCCATTAAATGGGAGTCGGCTGCCGTACAGGCTTAGCTGTCACGCCCTCTGGTAAATTTCAATCAGATGATAAAAATGTAAACTGTAGCCGCCTAGCCGCTGCAAAAGTGCGTCGGAGTGACGTCACCCTATGCAGACCGAAGACCGCTTTCTCACTGGTGAGGGGCAAGTTCATGAGGTCATCTGGTCATGACGTGTTTATTGCCTAGTGAAGGGATTTACTTGCCAATAAAGCTGAACAATTCCACATATAATTACAGACTCTGTTTGGCAAAAAAAAACAAAAAAAACTGAGTAATTCCACGCGTAATTACAAATTTTACACGCTAGTAAGGGTGAATTATAATTGATATAATTGTACAAATCGTCAGCAAAGCAGAGCAATTCCACATTAATATACAGTTGTAAAATGAGATAATGAGACGGAACAATTTCACTTATCATGATTGGCTTTACTCGCCATTAAGACTGAACCGTGCCAGCTGTTATTGCTGTGCAAATCGCCAGCAAAGCTGAGCAATATCACAGCTGTGATTTGAGCCAGTAAGGCTGAACAATTTCACGTGAAATTAGAACACTTGCAAGAGAGGCCGAAACTTTCTAGACATGTCAGACCAAGCAGCTCCAAACGTATTATCATAATACACTCAGTATAAATAAACAATAGCAGATCTTATAGTATTATTCAACAGTAAGAATAAATAAGTCCAAGCTTAATCATGCAGGCGTACTGTCTTACAACTTGTGAACAGGTATCGAACTAGCCTTAGCAGTTGAGAAGAGGACAAAAATAATTTCATGCATATGTCCATCATCTTTAAAACTTCTGCTTCCAGTCCACTGAACTTTTTGCGCCTCCCCCTCCTCCCTTCAAACTGCATTTCCAGTTCCTTCCAAAAGTGCGATGTATAGACAAGATCTACATCTGGCTTGTTTAAAAGTACACTGCAGCTATACTTAGTTCTGCCATTCATCAAGACTATGCAAAGAATTTCAAGCCTTTACATGAACACATCGGTGAATACAAACTCCTTCACAATACATGTTTTTCAGCTGACTGTTCCCATTATACACTGTAGAGCCTCTGGCTTTATCTAACTACAGTGTTAGAACATGCCGTTAAAAGGTCGACCTAAGAGTAACAACATACCCAGAACTTATTTCTGAAACACTCAATCAATCATTATCAATCACTCAATCAATAGACATTGAGTTACTCAATTGATCACTCTATCAATCACTCAGTTAATCAGTCAGCCACTATCATCAACAATATAGAAACAACCAACAGGAAAACAGATCATCGGTAATTTGAATCAACACTGGAAAATTACATGAAAGGTCCAGTAGTCTTGACCCAGAATGGATCCTAGTAAGATTAGATTAAAAAGCTCATGTATAATATTATGCTACAGCTCTGCTACTGACGGTGTCACCGGTCATGCATGATGACATTCTTATTTCCATCCTTATAACAAACGAAATGACTGAGATAAAATTATGCGCAAGACAGTACTTGATCACCAGGGGAGGAGTTCACTTTTCGCTCGTCACGAGCTATATCTAATTTGAGACGCCTACACAGAATCTAAATGTGAGTGGCGTTACACCCACCACTCGTTCCTGAGACACTCACAGGGCAGCGTCAGCCATTCAGTGTGTCACCACCACAAACAATACAGTCTTGCAAGGCTAAAAAACAAATCGATAATTTGAGCGAACGCTTAAAATTCAAACTGGAAGGTCCAGTAAACGTGAATCGTAAAGTGTGTTATCTATCTCGAAATAATGTTCATGTGATAACTCCGCTGTTTGTGAAGTGAACAACTATGTATACTGACTTCGCACGCACGCACGCACGCGCGCGCGCGCGCGCACACACACACGCACACACACACACGCACACACACACACACACACATACACACACACACACACACACACACACACACACACACACAAACAAAAATCGTCCACAAGACCTCGGCAGCAAGGTCAGGGCTCACTTTGCGCCCGTCTTCGATTTCACCGAATTGTACATGCCGGTTTGTGAGTGGCATCCAAGCAAACCTCCATCCTCAAACATGCACAACAATGACTGCAACAGTCACTGTCATTAGCAAAGATCAGTTATACAGGGCTGATTCACAGTAGCCATCTAACCTATCTCGCTCATCATAATATCATTTCATCAGCTGTGAGCATACTGTAAGCACTGACTCACCCCAACCAACTGCTCACCAACACGTGACCTACATTCTTATGTGCCTAATAATAATCTAATGACACTATCACGCTGATACACTTGCAGAAGTTTTATCTCTTGAATATCTGTGATAGAATGGAAATTTGCCACCCACAAAACATGCCACTTTATTACTTCTGCTAGAGTGTCTATTATAGGTTGAAAATAAAGATTCCGCTTTACTGCAACACTTTTCATTTAATAGAACACTGTATTGTCTCTCTGAAGGCAAAGCTCAATAACCACACCACTTGTTAGTGCTTTGTATTTTTTGTTGGTTTTTTTTTATGCATCGAGCAGTTGCGACTATGCGGGAGACGATTGTAATAAAAGGCTGATCAAAGAGACGATTAACTGTAACTGGATGGATGTGTGCACGCATGAGTACGCACGTGTGTCCGTCAGCTCACGCGCATGAAACAAACCATCTGTTACCTCAAAATGTCATGGAGGAGCAAAAGCAAATATCATTCGCCAGACGCCCTGGGTGAAACCACCATTTTACTTTGTTTGCACTATGGTAGGCCTTCATGACCTGTATTCTGTTACGTTCGGCAAGTGCAACAAATGTATAGGGTAGATGTGTGCATACCTACTACTCTTCCTTGTATCAAACCTTGTTCATTCTTCCCACCACCCTTCCTCTAATCTTTTGTTAACTTCCATTAAAGAAAAAAAAAACAAAAACACAGGATAAAGCACGTGATCTCTCTAGTAAGCTTAAGGTCTGAGGTTAGGATTAAAAGGAGGCGTTGTGTCAACTTTCACCAACCTACTAGATATATTTTTTAATTCCTGCAAATACTTTACGAAAAAGACAGAAGATAAAAAAAACCCCAATCAATATAGTAAAAACAGTCATTTCTTAAACTGTTCTTATCCATAATAGATTGAACGATCACCAGAGTCTTTTATCTCAATATGCATGCATGCAGGCCGACGCCTCATGCATTGAAGCTGAATACTTTTTTAGCTACTCACAACAAGTGGTCTTTCATTCCAGAATTTTTTTTCCTCGGTTACTTAAATACTTACCAATGTCAGACACATAATCTGTCGTATTTTTTTTCCCCTGGGCCCACTCTCAAATTCTAAACAACAATGGCTTCAAAACACTTAAACATTGCATAAATTCTGAACAAAGCAATGGAACAAATCAAAAACTGTACAGGACATTCTTTGAAACAAACAAAGCAGAATGTCAGTGTGCTCTAGACTTTTGTTTTTGTTTTCATTGTTTCAAGGTCACTGGGAATGAATCAGGAGGGGACCTGGATGATGTTCTCGCTTTTATGACTCCTATGCTACTGAATCACATTAATTGCAGATTTGCATAATGGCATTTCTTTTTCTCCTTATCTGCTCTAAGCGACGAGTTGGAAACCACATGGCGCGCTAACCAGGCGTGTCGCACTGTGTATTGCCACTAGTACGAATTTTTTTTTCTTAAGGGGAAGATAAAATGGCTTTACGAAAGTCTCTTTATTTTTCCCCACGTGTGTGTGGTGGAGGAGGGGGGGGGTCGCTTTTCATATGATGCTGGGAGCAATCATGAAATCTAAGATAACAAAAAAAAAAAAGCCGCGTTTTCTTATTTCACACATTTTTTTTTCCATTCCCTTTTACTTCCATATCATGCGTAGAGAAATGTAGGGGAACAAAAATCAAAAATTTATTACTCTCGCTGTAGGGGCAAAGCTGATGATCAGATTCAGAGTGGCAACACTGGTTGTGCTTTCTCGTGCTGGAGAAAGTAGACCTTAGCAACATTACAGCGGCATCTGGCGGGAAGCGACGACGGCCTGACTGCTGTGGTCATGGCCATCAATGAAGGCGCGACGGTGAGTGAGTGAGTGACACTGGCCATTGAACGGTGAGCAAAGCTGGAGCTGGACAAAGAACGAGAGCGCGCGTGCGAGACGGAGGAGATCTGAAGCCAAGGGGGGAGGACAAAGATCGAGAACGGTGGTCCCTCGAGCAACAGCTTGACCTGTGAAGGGGCTTAGTATTAAAAATGAACGGCCTCGTGACAAACTGCGTAATGTCAACTCAATCAATCTGCGAGTCCCCCCTCCCTCCAACTTTGAGAAGGATGGAATAGCCGAGCGAACTAACGTGAATACAGCCAACAGTAACAGGTATTTCTTAAAATCTGCTCATCCCTACATAAGCTATAAGATCATCAGGCGTCTTTCTTTAAATTCGCGTGCGGAATGACGCCATATGCACGGTCTGATAGCGCACTTTCATTCAAACCCTTTCACATACTTTGATACAGACCCTTTCGTGTACTCTCTGGCTTGTTCTCAGGTTAGAGTAAAAATGGCGAGGACAGAAAAGAGAAACACACAGATTGGGCTGATTGATTAATATTATATCGATTCGTCATAAAACTACATGAGCTCACACCAAAGTGGCAGGTCCACACGTTTAACATTACAGAAAAAGAAAACGCTTGCTCAGCAATGGTGACATGTGGGAACGGGTGGGACTGCACGAAGTAAAGTTGATTTGCAGGAGAAAAAATGAAAAGAATAGCTAATATTTAGAAAGAAGCGAAGTTTTTTTTTTAGGTGATGGGGGTGGGAGGTGGGGAATAAACTAACGTGCTATCTCTAATGTTGGTGCACATAAAAGCCTAAACTTTTGACGATTTCTCAGAATTTGTATTTCGAAGATTAAAGATTGCTTTGATTGAACATTCGGGTGTTGTTTTCTTTTCTAGAACAGCAATGTTGTTTTTAATATGGGTTATCAACAGAGAGAGAAACTGCCCAGGTGCGCAAGCACCGATCAAGCGCAGACACATGATTACTGACTGCACACGTAGAAACGGCGACAAAAACAAAAAGAAAAATGGGTTTAACAATACATAAACAAATGCGTTGTTGGTGCTACGTTGCTATGAGAGAGAGAGAGAGAGAGAGAGAGAGAGAGAGAGAGAGAGAGAGAGAGAGAGACTAGCCTAGAAAGTCGATTTTCAAGGGGGTTAAGTCACAAACCCATCATACCAGAATATGGAAAAACAAAACCATTTCAAGGAAGGAGACTAGACTGAGACGCGCTAAGATTAAACTAGAAAGATGAGAAGGGAGTGAATACAAAGAGACGGTCAATCTTACATCCGGGCATCGCTATGACCAAGCAGACGAAGCTAACACAGGTCGCTCGCGGTCACCAGCGGTTGGTAAGCCAGAGATCAGTATTATTAGTTTTCTTGCGACAGTCGGTCACTATGAAAGCTATTTGCTTCGTTAAAAATATATATTGAGCGTCTCGAACTTTCTCTCCTCGAAAAGCCCGCACTCGTATAGTATTGCCTTAGTCCCACTTCTTTTATTCTCTAGACATCAGCTGCTTCCCACAAGCTTTCAACACTTAACAAGCTCACAAATAATTATCTGAGAGCGTGCGCATTTACGATAGGATCTCTTACCGTTGTACGAATTATATGAGTGCATCGGTGTTGAATGCACCTTTAGTAGCCTTCAACATGCAGAGTTAAGGTACTTCTCATGAAGATCATAGATCCTATGATTAATGCGCAAGTTCTCAATTGACTGCTTCCCTGCGGTTCGAATTCATGAACTTCCAACTTCAACTGATGACGTCAGACATAACCAAAGACAGAGAAAATACAATGGACCCCATTTAATATAACTATAGCTTAACACAATCCCCTCCATCAACAGTCTCATTCTAAAGTCCCATCCGTTTTGTTCCTCATAAAAAGCACTCTGGATAACACAAAACTTCTAACAAAAGTGACTTGGTTCCAAGGTGGGTGTGTTATCAGGATCCCACTATATCTAAAGATACCAGGTCAAAGAAACCTAGGAGCACGTCCCAGACATGACACTGTATTTGCACACAAACTAAGAATCGATCCATAAGGATACGCAGGCATGTCGCCTCTTACAACTGAGATGCTCTCCTGGCTAAGAACTAACACTAACATAATGACAAGAACGTGGGAACTCACAAAGAGAGTCATGATAGGGAGGACAGAGAGGTGATTGCTACTTTGTGTTACATGGTAAATTCTTAACAAGTTTACAGAAACCATACGTCTGTGACGGTTGAAATACGTTTTGTGCTGCATATGGGTGATTTTTTCACATGGGCATGTCAGAAATGTCGTCTTCCCAAACTAACCCTGACCATACCTTAACCTACATTACCATTCCACTAGCCATATTCCCTATCCAATCCTGATCCTAAATTTATCCCTATTCATGTCCATAATCCTGATCCTAAAACTATCTCTTATCAGAGACTTGTCTTCTTCTGGTGAATGCCTGTGACGTAAACTGGTATATACTGTAAATGATGAGGATGCATGACAACATGCACGGACAAATAGCTGTAGAGGAAAGGGATATAAAGAAAGATAAAGTAAAGAGAGCATTTGGTCGCTGTGTGGGGATGGAAGTGGATGACACTTCGTGTTTGGAACACGGATGATACGATACGTAGTAATGGAAAAAAATGTTGTGCGACAGATACCGTACAAAAATGAGGTGCAATTTAATGTATAGCTTAGTCATGATCATTTCACATTTGCATAAGTCAGTGTTTGAGGTTTTGAAAATTGAGCGCTGTCAACCTGTTGCTCAAAGCAAAACAGTGAGGCAGATGTGGTTAAGCTTGTAAAATTGGAATATAATAACGAGTCAAAACTCATGTTTTTTTTATCGATAGCAAAAAAGATAAATGGAAGATCATAGTACTTTAAACAATTCAAATCATCAAAGATCTGGGCAAATGAGAAATGAACGTGACGATTTGTTAATATTCACATGTATATTTAATTTGAGAACTGGCATATGCCTGCAAGAAACTAAACTGAAAGTGAAACCTAAACGTTGGAAAAATTTCTTAAAATTACCAACGTATACAATGAGAGAGGGCCAGACGGGCGAAAGAAAGTTCGTTCGTTCCTTCAACTTGGGTGTGTTTAATCCTGTCCCTTTGAATGGTTGCCCTGTCTGGGGACTGAGCCCAGGGAGGGGGGAGACGTTGATAGAAGGACTTGAAACTCATTGTGACAAGGCGTGACGCGTGTTTAGCCGGGTATGAAACTTTGCATGGTGCATAGTGCATACCTCAGTTCACGGGTCCTCAGAACCAGAGCCTACAAACTGCTGTCTGTGCTTATTTAAACAAGATCTGCTATGTCTTGCAGCCAGTCAAAATTAGGCTTATGTCGCTCTTTGACATAATCAAATTACTGGAATGATATGAAAAATTTAATGTGAGTTCTTTACCTAAACGATTAATGTTTTGATCTGCCACTATTTTGACCCGAGATGTGGTAGTTTGAAATAGCAGGAGATCACTCCCAAACAACAGAAAATATTCCGGGAAAATCGTAATTGGTAAACTATTTTCACTATGAAACAATTTATTGTGCTTAACAAAAACTAAAATTAATCAACCATTAATTACCATTCACCCATAAACCAATCGTTTTATGTCATTTTCACTCTCGACTTCTGCAACCAAAAAAAAAGATATTCCATATTGGATATCCCCGGTCACCTTCAGGGCTTGCTTGATATTATTTTTAGCTCCTAGTCTAACGACATAAGTCTTATTTCGACTGACTGCAAGACATATGGACTTTTGCAGATGCAGGTGAATTCTGATGCAGGTGAATTCCGATGCAGAAGAATTCACCGATTACTCTTTCATGAATACTCTGTAGCCATGGCATCGCCCAGCAAAGTCACTGATGATGCGGCAGCTACAAGCGGACAGTGGACGTGAAGAAGCGCGTGTCTGATCTCTACGGGGTAAATGAATTGATGGCGGACTGTCTGTCACATCAAGCGCATTAGACGGTCGTCTGGGCTTTCACAGACAGCTGTGAGGAGGAGGGGCAGGTGGTTGAGGGATTATCTCGCAAAAGAGAAGAAGACAGAGACTGAGAGGCAAGACTGAGTGCTGGTATGTGCCGTCCAAAGTCGACAACGCTTTCGATCAAGCCCTTTCACACCTTTCACACCAACAACACTTTTTAATTACATGTACATGTGATAGAATACTGGATTCTCTAAGTAAATGTAACCGGATGTTCGCAACCCCTTTTAACCACAAACTTACCCATGCTCCCAAAGAGCTAATAGCCCTTCCCGGACACTTTTCTGTCCTCCCTCAACAGCAAGCATATCTTAGGCAAGTCAAGTATTAAGCGCGATAAGACGCAGATCGACAAGAAAATCTAAATCGCAGTGCATAAGACTTGTGCCCCATGCTTATACCTTAGATTTAGATAACATGTGCATGCGCCACAAAAGAACATGCCTTTTTTTTCCTCTCCCCCAATTCCAAAATGGACGTCATGCGAGCCCCGCCCCCTTCCCCCGCCGGGTGATATTTCAATGGTATGCGTCAAACACTCTTTGCCTTCCTTTTTTACCTCCCCTTCTAAGCAATCTCAAACAGCTATCGGCAGTGCGAAGCAGGCTGAAGGTCAAGGTTTACCCACTCACAGAATAATCTAATGTTATAAGGATGATGAGATGCCAGAGGCGGCGATAAAGGTGATAGGTAGGGCCGGAAGCAAGAATTTCAAGAAACCAACGTGTCTGTAAGCGCGCACATGAAAAGGATGTGCGAAGGGATAAATAATCCGATACTATGACACCGGAACATACTTTCTTGGCATCACAGACAGAACTGGGATGAGGGGTGAAATTAAAGGACGACGAGACAGAAATAATGAGAGAAACAACGAACTATCCAGAAATATAATAATTGTAGGACTTCACGAGCTCGAATTCAATAATTTCGTGTTTGCTAGCAGTTCCAAAATTTCAGTAAAAATTTGAAAGAGAGGATAAAAGGGCTTGGGACGACAGCCTTACACAGTGTAATTTACAGTCAGTACAATGGAACTCGGTAGTAACGGGATGGTCAGAACTTTCAAAACCAAACCATTATTTCCACATCCCGTTGTTTCCGAACGAGAGTATGGAGACAAAAAAGAAGTAATCTAAATTATTATTTCATAGTTGCTGTACATGCAGATTAAGCTGATGTATCACACTTGATAATTCAGGTAGTCAGCCTTTTTGCACAACTCGAGACCATTTTGACCCACAAATCGGCGATCAAACCACCTTATTCATTGTAAAAAATTTCTACAAGGGTGAGGCTGTGATGCCGTAACAGCCGGATTTTTCGGTCCTTTAGTCCCCTTATAAAGAGATTATTTTAACAATAGCAAAGAAGGAGAAACAGGGATCGAATTTATGCCCGATGCAAGCGGGTTCCCGTGACAACTGTACCATTATAAATGGGTTCTACTTGTATTTTTTTCTTATGCGATGAGCTTCGATGTTGTGCCGTTCAGCTATATTTTTATGTCTCGTTTTGCTCTTATTTGCAGAGAATCTATGCTCAAACACACACTAGCTCGAACACCATATTTCATAACCAAGCCATGCAGCGGTGTGCACAATTCTTTTAAGTCACAAGATCAACACCTGAACTCTCTTAGACTGACTGAACAATAGACTTTACATGCATTAAGCATACACTTGGGCTGGTTGACGTAGAGTGTTTACACGAGACCTTCAGCCTAACCCACTCCACAGATCTATGGTCCTACATAAAATTAACCATACGTAACATAAGAGTTAACATTAATATTCTACTGATGCACGCCCGTTCACGATGCCTCGAGTTGAGATACAGTTTGTCAAAACCGAAGTTTTCAGCTGAGTAAGCAAGGTCACTGAAAACCTTCAGTCTTGTATTCTTTCAAAGAAATCAGTACAAACCTTGCCATATCTCTTCATGGGTGCCCATAGCCTGCAAGTTGTTCCTTCTTTCCCCTCCTCTCCCCCTTCCCCTCCAACATCTTCGATGGCCAGTAAATATCCCTATATCTGACTTTTCCATTCTTTCTTTTTTTAAATGAGAACTCACAGCCTGGCAAAGTTACTAGTAAAATCACAATAAGTCGACGGAGTTCAATGCCACCACGACCACTGCGACTAATCAACGAGGACATCATTAACTGATTTGGAAGATAGCGAGCCGGACACAATTCAGATACACTATACTGGAGGATCAGATAATCATTTACTATTGTCCCACCAATGCTTCTGCGTAAATGTATTAAATATAGAGCCAACATAATAATATGTATTATCTCTAATTCAAAAGGGAGTGCTTTGCCCAATGTTCAACGCTATTCACCTTCCCAAGCTTGTAAAAAACTTGTGGTGTTATCTATTACCAGTCACCTGCAACGCAGCTATGTATGGTGAGATACCGTTGGCTAATTAAAGCATACCATGTGTTTGACACTACGTTATTTTGAGTCAATCTCAGTGGGACTGGGAAACGAAGATGGATCGGGACAGGCAGACAGAAGAGAGCAGGGAAAGAGAGGATATCCTCTTGACCGCTAACAACTGCCCTATCAATAATCAAACCTGTTATTGACAACCAATCAAACTTTCTGCTAGTCATTACAAATCAAATTTTCTGTTGGCAACCAAATCAAACTTTCTATTGGCCACCAGCAATCAAATATTCAGTTGGCTATCACCAATCACACTAGTTTCTACTGGCAACCAAATCAAACTTTCTGTGGGCAATCATTAATCAAACTTACTGTTCACGACTAAACCAAATTTTCTGCTAGTCATCAGCAATGAAATTTACTGTTGGCAAAAAAAACTTTCTGTTGGTCACCATCAATCAGACATTCTGCTGGCCACCAACAATCAAACAAAGTTGGGCTCCACTGATCAAATTTCATGCTGACAATCAAATTTTCTGTTGTCCACTACTGATTAAACTTTCTATTGATCATTATCAAACTCTCCACCTGCCACAACCAAGCTGTTGAATGAAGTGACCCAACATCATCATGTTGCTGATCAAACAAAACAAATTTAACCCATTCCTAAATGTCACCATGAGCTCTGTGACTATGAGTGCAAATTTAATAAACAGAGGAACAGAACCAGAACTGAAAGTAAAAGGTCAAGTCACAGTATTTAGTCTGCTACAGTAAAGAAATACAGTCAGCTCTGGCAAATTATGGAAATTCTTCTGGAGCAGGTAAAAAGATGAGATTGAAAGATACCTCCACCATCCAATGATTTTGAGCACAGCCAACTATTTTTTAAACTGTTTTAACTGAATTCTGAGGATGCCACTAACTAGATTTTAAACATGGGTCAGACAGGGCAGTTATTGCTTCAAGAATTTCTAACATTTCTTGACACAGGAGCTTATGTTGGTTTTCCTGGCAAAATTGCTTTTTTGCATCTATGTCAATATTCATCTCTCAACAAAATATTTTTTGCAGAAACTATACAAAGCTATTGTTATAATATTTAAACAGAACCACAAAATTTTAAACAAAAACAGAAAGTTATTAATAAAGATAAACCCTTCTGTTGGAAGATCTATGTATTCAGTGACACTTTTTTATCAGAAAGGGGCCCAGCAACATCAGCTGCCCTAGGGCTACACATCATGGTAATCCAGTCCCAAAGGTGCCACTACTGAAATGTGTGAAACATGTACTCACCTCGCATAGACCGGGTGGTGGGCACTCTCAGCAGTGGTGTGATGAGGAGGCAGAACAGGTACATGAACGACAAGGCATTGTAGCGCAAGATGGATGCTGAAAAAAGAGATCACAGAAAGAAGTTGATGCTCCTATAGCACATAAACGAGTGACGAGAATGGGAGGATCAATGGCATTGTTTATGCACAACTTCAATTGGAGTATAGGAATAGAAGGCAGGCTCCACTTATTCTGGTAAATTGCTAAGTGGAACACAGACAGTATTAAAATAAGTCACTATGCTAACAAATTTGGCTTCTAGAGCAAAAGTTAGTAAGATTTATATTATCCCAGGTCTTGAAAGTTTGACTGTACAGAAAACTACATAACACGCCATCAAGTACATGAGTATGATCAATTTACATTAAGGTGTTGGTGAATCTCTTTACACCCACATCAGTTCCATTTTATGTCCATAAGTGAGATGTGTTAAATGGACACATACTCCTTTCACATCCCCATATTTTTGTGTTGTTGTTTATAGTCTAGTACATCACTGTTTTCTTTGGGACATATGAACTAGGGGACATATTCCTTCCCCCTTAGTTATAAATTTGAGGAGGTGTGGGGCATGCAATTTTTAGAGGGATTTTAGGTTTTTCTCAAACATGCAAACTTTGGAAAGCAAAAAATGGGGGGGG
>JAWQUT010000339.1:360945-413404 GCA_033807755.1 Ellobium chinense
TCACGCGGCCTGGAGAAAACACTGGTACATGATGCATTATCTACATCCAAATTCTGGCTAATGAGTACCCCATATGACTCATTCTCTCCTACACTTTTATGCTCTTCGTCCCTATAACATAATCTGAGCATATAAGGGAAATTACAAGTTCCAGCACTCAACAACAAAATTACAATTATAGTACCCGACAAGGACGTTATAAGTGTCAACACCCGACAAGGAAGTTAATTTAATGTATCAGCATCTAACTACGAAATAACAGGTTACAGCACAACAAAGAAGTTGCAATTTACAGCATTCAATGAGGAAAATGAATCTTTGATCATATGCAGCATCTAGGCTGATTTTGTCCACATTTATAATAACAATAATGCAGACTGAACAAATGTTGTCCACTCATTCATTTCTGTTGACTCTCTAAATTCTATGACAAGATTCCAATTTAGCAAACCACATCAAAATAGGAAACAGCCCTGTCAATGGTAATTTGCAAGTGTTGCTCCAAGACTCATAATGTTGTCATGGCTGCATTTTCTGACAACACTGACACAAATTGGTTTGACAGCTTGGCATCAGTTTGAAAAATTAGAGGAAACAAAGGGCCATTGTAGTTTCTTTTTAATTATATTACTTAATTGAAGAGTGTATATAAAACTCAGTAAAGCCACTTTCGTTGAAAAGGAGTTTGTAAGTGTATTGTGATAAGTCTTTATTAAACCATCCAGCATGGACAGGAGCTTAAGTCTAGATTCCCTGATAAAACATGGCACATACAAGTGTAATCCTGGCAAGCAATTACCTTTATTTCCCTTACTGTCAAAAACTTTCAATATGCGCATCATATGCATACTGAGTTTTGACAAAAGTCACTTAAATTATGCACAAACATTGCAGTGAAACAATTAGAAAAA
This sequence comes from Ellobium chinense, assembly GCA_033807755.1. Taxonomy (NCBI): domain Eukaryota; kingdom Metazoa; phylum Mollusca; class Gastropoda; order Ellobiida; family Ellobiidae; genus Ellobium; species Ellobium chinense. Next base: position 361,857 of record JAWQUT010000339.1, read on the forward strand.
TACCAGCCAATTGTGCTATAAAATGACAATAGTTAATACAGACTGACATCACTATATTTACTGAGCAATCTGCCATATGAAATTGAAAGTTTATTTTATTTCTCATCTGTCAGCTTCAAAATTATATAAATATAAATATTTTCTTGGTCTTTATCCAGAAAGAGCATCTAAATGACCTTTGTTAATATTTTATTCAATCTGAAAGACACTTTCAGCCCAGTTAGTGCAGAAAGGACTTCATCTGATTCATGCTATGTCTGTGTGATCTGATTCATTTCAACACTAAATCAAATATTATTAATGCAACTTCACTGATAAACAAACTTCAATTATCCATTTACAAACTTTTGAACCAACATTGATGGATTCACCCCTGGCCCAAATGAGGCAAAAGAAAACTTTCACTGTTGAACAAATTTTAATTTTACTTTAATGATCCATTTATAAATTTGTTAACCAATAGTAATGAATTTACCAAAGCCCAGATGAGGTAATTATGGCCCTGATGTGAGATCTGATCTTGTGGTGGGCTTGACCTATGAGTATGATAGTGATATTTAGTGGTATGGGATTACACTGTACAGAATCAACAAGACCTTGATTAAACATCAGCGTCCACAATCACACTGCCCAGCTGGAGACTACACATGATGCCCTCCCTAAAACCCCTGAGCCATTCTTATCAATATCAGCTGACAAAACGATGGGTTTACTTGGAGACTTAAAGGCTGTACAAACACTTTTTAGGTCATCACACAATGACTGTTGACCTCTCCTGACCTCTGACCTTCTAAGTGGCTTGGGCCAATCCATTCTTAACACAGAAGATTATCAAAGGAATGAAGTGGCAACATCTAGATCTTGTGTGTGTGGGAGGTAACAGATGTACTTAAAAACATCAAAGCATGCTGTGGGTGTGTAGCTGTCTACGCACTTCATACTCATGTCAATGACCCTCCCCTCCGCCTTTCAAAATCATGTTTTCATTCAAAGATGGCTTTGCTTTTTTGGTGAAATAAATGAGGTAAATTACTATCAAAGGATGAGAAATAAAACAGACAGATGAGCAACACAGACAACAAAAAACTGGCAGTAGAATTAGAAAGACTGAAACTACTGAATAGGAAAGTACACAAACTCTGGCTTTGCTGCAACTGAACCATCTTGGCTGATATCAAATGAAACTAAAAATTGATCTATGTTGTTAATTTGTTGAAACCTACAACGATTTGGTCTGGCTGATACTCAACATTCTTGCATGTAATCTGATACACTGTGGTTATGAATATCATTAACATAACAACATTCTTCAAAACTTACCTGCTAACAGAGTTAGCGGCAGAAATATGCGAAACTGCACAAAGAGGAGTATTCTGCTGCGCATAGACATGCTGACTGGCTTTGTCTTAATACTCCAAAAGCCACTGAAATAAATAAAATCACAGAGAACTATTAAGAACACATATCTTGGGCAATGGGTAAAGTGCTGTCTGCCAAGAGTAGAACATTAATGAGCTGAATAAATATGCCAGCTTTACAGAAGTAAATCAGTTTAGTCTGACACAGTATCCTGATTACTAATTCCATCCAAGAATAAAAAAAAACAAGGGTGGAAGTAAAATGATAAGACAGCCATTCTTTTCATGGTTTGAATTCCTTTTGCAATCTAATTGCTGGTTTGATTTGTTTTCATTTTTACATCTCATTTTGTTGAGCCTGTGCCAAGGGAGAAGTAAAACCTACAAACCTGCCAGCAGCCACAAAATGTGAATCTCAACAAATTCAGCAAATTACCTGGTAAGCAGCTATTATCTAAAAAAGATTACAAGGTTCAAATTTGTGACACACAAACGCCCTAAAGAAGCCACAAAATTATTAATATAGTATTAATAGTAACAAAATTCACAAAGGTCACATTATTATTTGAACTGTCTTTTGGATGTCTGGTGAGTGTTTGGGTTTGATTACAGTTTGGAGATACAATTTTAAAAAATACAGGATAAGCGTTTATAATGATGATTCGCCAGGTCAGCTTGCCATACATGTTTCACTCGCTGCAGCACAGGTTTAAATTTTAAATGCCTGTTCTCCCAGTGGTTGACCAAAGGCAGTGTGTGTGGGTGTACACTTAGCATGGACTAGCTTGACACAGTAAGAAAGAAAATTCATGAAATTTCACTTTTCTTTCAGGTTTTTCAAGGACATGACGACAACAATAGAAGCTTATATTTAGAACTATGGTATTATCTTTAATCACCCTCAGAATGTCTACCTATTCCTGCAAACCGCTTCAACCCATTCACTGAATAGGTTAAAGTAAAGCACCTATTATTCTATAAAATTATACATATAAGTATCACAACTTTTCCTTTGAAAATGAAAACTTCAACTTCTAGTTTAAACAAAACTTGATGCTGCTCTCCAAGACAGACAAAACAGTGTGACATAAAGGTTTAAACAGAGAAAGTCAAAGACTGATATAAACAGAGAAAGCAGTNTCTTTTCATGGTTTGAATTCCTTTTGCAATCTAATTGCTGGTTTGATTTGTTTTCATTTTTACATCTCATTTTGTTGAGCCTGTGCCAAGGGAGAAGTAAAACCTACAAACCTGCCAGCAGCCACAAAATGTGAATCTCAACAAATTCAGCAAATTACCTGGTAAGCAGCTATTATCTAAAAAAGATTACAAGGTTCAAATTTGTGACACACAAACGCCCTAAAGAAGCCACAAAATTATTAATATAGTATTAATAGTAACAAAATTCACAAAGGTCACATTATTATTTGAACTGTCTTTTGGATGTCTGGTGAGTGTTTGGGTTTGATTACAGTTTGGAGATACAATTTTAAAAAATACAGGATAAGCGTTTATAATGATGATTCGCCAGGTCAGCTTGCCATACATGTTTCACTCGCTGCAGCACAGGTTTAAATTTTAAATGCCTGTTCTCCCAGTGGTTGACCAAAGGCAGTGTGTGTGGGTGTACACTTAGCATGGACTAGCTTGACACAGTAAGAAAGAAAATTCATGAAATTTCACTTTTCTTTCAGGTTTTTCAAGGACATGACGACAACAATAGAAGCTTATATTTAGAACTATGGTATTATCTTTAATCACCCTCAGAATGTCTACCTATTCCTGCAAACCGCTTCAACCCATTCACTGAATAGGTTAAAGTAAAGCACCTATTATTCTATAAAATTATACATATAAGTATCACAACTTTTCCTTTGAAAATGAAAACTTCAACTTCTAGTTTAAACAAAACTTGATGCTGCTCTCCAAGACAGACAAAACAGTGTGACATAAAGGTTTAAACAGAGAAAGTCAAAGACTGATATAAACAGAGAAAGCGGAGGAGCTGATAATTTATTAGATAAGCAAATAAATGTTATTTAAGCAGGACTGTTAATACTACCTTTTTTAAACTTTTTATTAATTTTAATTCCAATTCAACATCACAATATTCAAAGTGAACAAGTTCTGGACCAAGATGTGCTTGGTATGAAAAATGAAATGTGAGGTTGATTACCAAATTCAAACTCAAGTGTGCGGTGCAAATGGAACTCTCTGTTTCATTTAAAAAACTTTACATCATGCAGGGAAGCATTCAGAGTTCTTCATATTTCTGCACACGTTTCAGACTAAATTACAAGTAATTCTGTAATTATCTTATACTACTTATAGGGATGATATTTAGCCAGAGTCCATATCATGTGAGTTTTCCTGCACTCAATAAATAGAGCACCATTTTCTGTAAGGAAAGAATGAGAAAAAGAAACTGCTCTACAGTGACACTATCAGTATCACTATCCAGACAAACAATCTACAATGTCAAAGTCTACCACATTCCTCCAGCAACAGTATTGAGGTTAACAAACAATGAGATCTTTTTTCTCCTCCTCTCAATTTTCTCTCCCTTGAATATGATTGATACAAAACATGACACCACATTCCAAACAAGTTTCACTTTGAATGAACAATAACAAGGCATTTTGGACTGTGTTATTTACATCTCCAGTCCATAGACTTAGAAATGTCATTCATACTAAATAGTAGTCTATAGTCAGTCAAAGAAATCCTGGCCTAGACTCCTAGAGTAGTGTATTATAGTTAGTCTGGACTAGGTTCTTTTTTTTTTTTTCTTCTTCTGAAATTACATCTGTTTGTCCACAGTCTATTTGATTTGTCTTAGGCTATACTAGTTTAGTACTTTAGTAGACTATCAACTGACTCCAGCAGTATTACTAATTCATGGTGTAAATCTCTGGATCTTGAGTTTAATCTAGATATAGACTATGTCTCATAGGAAGAGTGGAAAAAAAAAGGGGGGGGGGGGNGGGGGGGGGGGGTAGATCTAAGCTAATCTACGACGACTACATCTTCTTATACTAAAATTAAGTAGACTAGCCAAACTAGTCTAGACTCTAGATGTCTTTAATGAATTGTATTAGTTAGTAGTGTAGGCTACATGATGCCACTGTTTGAAATCAGAATAAATTGTCTGTGTCGCTATCCCAATAATCCATCGTTTGAAAGGAAACTGCAACCTGTACACCTGTGTTCACCGCACTTAGATTACAGGATGCCGGTTCCACAAGCAGTGTGTTTTAGGCTAGTGGTGCGAATGCACTCAGTCTCGTAACGATTTGTTTTCACTTCGACTTCACACATCAGCAAATCATGACCAGTGCAATTCCCTGCAGAATTAAATATATTTGCACAAAGGATCCCAGTACCTGCTTCACTTGATAGCCTCACATATCCGTCTCACAGAATAATAAAGTTCATCTCACAAATGTTTTTTCGACAAAATATTTCGCTTCCACTCACTGACTCAGTGTTCTCGGAGCGATCAGCGATGCTGCTTGCTGGGTTCGTCTAAATTCCGCATAAATGGGAATAAAACGAATCAATACAGAACGGGCGATTGGTGAACTCTTGCTGATAAAGATAGTCTAAAGCTATGAAAATATTTTCAGCATGTAACGATACCTAGGTTAATACTCTGTTAAAATTCAACCAGAAGAGAGCATGGGTTAAAGGACTCAGTTACTGCAGCTGTATTAACTTGATTGTAGATACCTGCGTCCCACAAGTGTTTGCAAATCCATTCAAAGTTCAATAATAAATGCAGGAAAAGGGGCGTATCATTTATGACACTCTCTCAAGAAGTTACTACATTCAGAATCACTTATTCACCCCTCCCACGTCCCTCTTTCCCCCCTCCAGTATCGCTTTAAACCCTGGCTTCCATCCCGATCCCAACACAGCATTACGAGTCGATTCCACTCAACACGAAGACTCACACTAGGCGTTGATCCCGGATCGACTCGGTGACATTGGGCATGAGGCCTGGTTTGATGAAAATAGCGCTTCACGTCAATCCAAATCGTTGCTCTGCCCTCAGCATAGATCCAAGGTCTGAATGTTTTGAAACCCGAGGATCAAAAGATATAGACTGTAAAGATTTGGATATAAACTGATTCAAATTATTGTATGTCTAGATCGAAGGGTTTTGATATATTAGTGATTACGGCTGCCCTGCTTGAGTACTCGGCCGATAACCGATGTGTTATGGCTGCTAGGCCATGATAAATTGTTAAAATTATTGTGATGTATATGCGGTTGATTTATCCTAAGAAGGTGGGTCAAGCAGATTTTATGCACACAGTGCGCGACTTGGAAAACAAGATGAAATGTAAGGCACACTTTGAAATCTCTGTGATCTTTTTCAAAACGCTTCTTTTATGATCTAAACTAAAGGCACTCATTTTTGTTTAAAGAATTTTATTGAGTACTCTGGTATACATTATGTTTATTATACAAAAAAGAAAATAAGGTTCAACCACCTCCGTTCAGTTTATTCACAGCAGCCAAGAGTATGTGTCTCAAAGGACCATGCTGTGAATGTTGACAATGTCAGTGATAGGAGATATTTATGAAGAGGCTTATATATTGCAAGTGAGAGAGATTATGGTATAATCTAGAAAACAGCGGGATGGTAGGTGGGCTAGAAAATGTTTCATAAGAAGTGCATTTATTGAATTATTACTGGTTGCATTTAGTAATACGCATTACGCTGGCCATAGGACCGCATTAGACCGGCCATGTTTATATTATGTGACGCATAGTCAGCCAGCTAGTCCTATATGAAGATCGATGCTAACAGACTGTATAAGAAAATATTGAACTGATGTCATATTAAGTATTTTCATAATAACATATTCAAATGTATACTTCTTGTTAACTCATTCCACTTCATGCAAAATTAAATCACTCAATACCTTATTTGTACTGACAAGTTTCAGTATAGGCTTTAGTTATCTAATATTGTCAGGCAGTGTACCTAGAAAACAACACTGCGCTTGTTTTTACCATTCGTTTTTATGCTTGTGTTTATGTCCGTATGAGACATCCAGTGGAAGCATTACTGCCTACCGTGGCACAATTCCTATATGCAGGGTTGTGTAGCGAATATGTAGCGAAAAATTAGTGAGTACTTTTTGACAAAAATTCGTAGTTTTTAGCGTAGCGAATACCAGCGCTAAAAAAGTAGTTGTAGCGGTAGTGAAAGTAGAGAAAAAGTAGTGAGTACTCACGCTACTTTTTTGCGTCAATTTTTTTTTTTTTTTTGGCCGCCGTTTTTTATTTTTCGAGCATGACCAGCCGACCGCCTTTCAATCGCCCCGTCGGCAAAGCCCTTTTTGAGTCGTTCTGAAATGCAACAACTGTTGATGTTAATTTATTATTCATTTTCCCTTCCTATCTCTTTAATGAATAAAAATATGTTATTCTGTAAAACAGTGACATTGTTTTAATTAACTGTTTGAATCATTCATCTTTTTTCTTCATAATCATATAATTATTATACAAGCTCATAAAAGTAGTGAGTACTTTTTGAAAAGTAGTGGTAAAGTAGAGAATACCAAATTATAGAAAGTGGTTTTAGAGTAGTGAAATTACTTTTGTGATCAAGTAACTTGTAGTTACTCAACTACTTAAAAAAGTAGTTTTTTGCAACCCTGCCTATATGTTAGAAAGAAAAAAAAAACACCACTTGTTGTTGTTGTTGTTGCATTATTGTAAACATCAAACTTTTATACCAATGATTTAACTCTGCAATGATCAGAGATTTTATGTAAGCAGTCGGGAAATGTGTTAGGGTCACGAGTGAACACTAGGCTCGCACGTGGAAATAGGGACCGATTCAGGAAGTAGGTATTTAAGGATTAAATTGCTATGAAGTTAGCGTCCCTGTAGTGTAGTGGTAACATGTTCAGACTTGCAAACTGAGAGACCCTGGTTCCATTCCCGGCAGGGACAAGAAATTTCTAGTATAGGTTTTTTCGGCCCATCTTCTCAAATTTGATCATTCACTGTAATCTGGTAAAATTCCTGGTGACACACTTCCCTAAAATAATATGTAACATTTGAAAACTGACCAGACTCTGCTCACATTCCTCTCCCCTAAAAGAGAATACTATATTTATGCCTTTCCACCCGGCTACATTTAGGTTGTTAAGACTAACGTAACATCACTTTTTTTTTTTTTGACAACTAGTCTACAAGTATTTTTATAAGTGCAGCGCACACATACACAAAATGGCCAGGCACTAGTTAACGTTGGCTAGCAGAGGTCTGTTCCATAGACTTGGTATGCATCACCTAGTAATGGCTGTTAGCCTACTTATAGTATAAGTTATACTATCTCCCGCCTAATCTCCCACCTATCAGGCCAGCAGGGAGTCAGACCCTTGCCAGTTCGCAGGGCATTTACGCATTGACATGGACTCTGTATTTGGTGTTAGAAGATTAAATCGTACTGATATGGCAGGGTTAATTGAATTATCTTCTGTAATGCACATTGTTCTTCTTGTTCTATCAACCACGAACATTTCAGTCCAGTGATGTATCGTAAATCTGTATCAATATTATCCTTGGTATTAACAGTTAGGCCTTCGTTTGCCATTATGCCGTTGTCAAAAAAAAAAAATAAATAAACAGACACTACTTTTGTCTGCTTCTCTAAATTCTAGCTGGGTCATGCCTGCTCCATTACAAGTCAAAATCACCGGAAGCATGTTGAGCATAGATAGACCGGGATCGATGCTTGGCGCCATGTCTTAGCGTTGATGGGGAACCGATGGCTCGTAGCTACAATACGTTACTTAGGGGCTTTCCAACGCTTCTCCTTTCATGAATGAAAACTAACTATGCAACTCCCAGCTGATGAGGTCTCCATTAGAAACATCTCTGTTGGCATACTTTTGACAGTTATTGTTATAATAAGTCTCTCTGCTAGGCTCTTTCGTGTTACCTACGTTGGTTTGTTTAGATACGTTTTGGTTTTACACGGTTTTCACGGATGACGGAGTCTGTGGAGAACTCATTTTGGTTCTGCAGTGTCATTGGACAACCAGAATCAAGGGCTCTTACTCGCTCTAAATTTGATACGAATGGCCGACGCAAAGTGACTGATTACTCTCGGACTCATTCAGTGATATTTTCTTTGATTTTGTTAGCAGTTGCGACCAGTGTTCTTTGCACATTGATAAGTCCAAAAAATAATATAGATTTATTTCATCAGAAGAGAAGAGCTGTGTATTTGAAGAGGTTCACTGGTAGTACTGAAAACAGTAAAAACTTGGAGAGTCCGTCGCTGTCAGTGTCACCATCAGCTGAACTCAAATCAGATGAATGAGGTCCTAAGGGAGGAGTCTCAGATCTGTTTTCAATTGAATCGCGTCCTCTTTTTGTCGTTTGACCCTGCATCACTGGAGTTACGTGTGCCCATGATACAAGTGTGAAATTGGCATTTAAGGGTTACGGCATAGAACATTCATCATTCCAAAGAACTTCTTCATAATCATAACATACGCTAAGAAAACAGATAGTCTAGATCTAGACTTAGACTTAGTCTAGTCTAGTGTCTACCAAGATTCAGTATAATCTGTTGTCAAACAGGAAAACAGCAACACAGCTTGCAGTAGTCTGATTAGCTGACATCAATTGGCAGTAAATTAAAAATAATGGCTCGGCAGCTAACTACATCTGCATCAGATGCACTTCTTACGTGGTCAGTTCTTTACTTTATCTACCATGTGTTCTGGGTCAACTTCTTTGCCTGCATTGGCCTTGGAATTCAAGGTGCTGCTGCCGCCCTGGGTGTCGTGAAATTTGCACAGGCTCGGCCAGAGGGTCAGGTTTATGAATATCATCAGATGATGTCATGGCTTGCACAGGTATGATGCACAGAAATCTGCCCCAGATCTTTCTTCTGTCAATCTAAAGCCACTCTTTTATCATTAACTGAGAATGTGACAAGTGAAACATAGAACTTGTTTCTTCAGTCTTTGATTTAATATTACATGTGTAAAAACAGAGAGATCATAGTGTTGTGTAGGTGGCTTGTCAGATCTGTAGAATATTTATAATATTTTTCTCATTTTTGACTTCACATACAGCCATTGCATTCACGCTGAAAAAATGCACATGACATGAAAACCACTTTTGCTTTGCCTAGGTGCAAATTCCAATCAGCTTGGCGTTGATGTAAGCAGAGCACTCTCATGCTGAGAAATCCATAAGCAAAGCCCTATCCAGTGGAAGTACTGGAAGATAGTAAATATCAAACATCTAACCAAAAATGCACTTTTATCCCCGTAAAATCTGTTGATAACAGTAGCCTGAGCAAAGTCTGCCACGATGGTGAGACATAAACAAACAAAAATGGAAAGGGTCAATCAACAATCTGTATATAAACAACCTAGTGTGGACTCGATGACAATCAAATTGTTGTGCTGCAATGCAAAATTGATTTCTACACGTTTAAAATGCCATGGAACTGAGCATACTCAGTGCAAGGCTAGCATGATGAGAAACAGATAACCAATGCAGTTCATTTGTATGTCCACTTTGAAAACAGATTATCATTTATCTCATCTGCTGTTAATATGTATGTCGTGGAGTGTGTTTTCAGTCTGCATTTAGGTCTGCAGATTAAACACCTGGAACTAGTCCATACTTATACAGTTAATGGTGCACCTGCCTACTGTCATAGGTCCTTCAAAGTTATATAGGACTTATGACAGTATTATTACAGGGCGGCAATGTAAGAATCAACACACTGGTGACTCTTAACACAATTAAGTAACAAATTATGAAATGTGTATGCAACACCACTTTACTAATTTAACCAATGAATCGGGGCCAGTAGATATAAAATGAATTGGAATTCAGTTACAGGCAAACTATTGTTTCCTCCTCCTATTCCTTCTATCTGTCTGGATGCTTGGTGAGAGAACAAATTCTGTCTCATTTCTTTCTTTTTAATCAATATAGTCATAGTTTAGAAAACTTATTGGGATTTTATTACTTGAGGATAGAAACAAATGAAAATGATGTTCTGCATTTTTCATTTCAGGTGGTAGGCATTCCCTTGTTAGCTGTTGGATTTTGCCACAAGGACCTGCCTATCATGATGAATCTGAATCTCATGATAATGGTGGCAGTGTTGGTAGGTTGTCGCTTCCTGGCGCCTGGAATGCGTACACTGGCCACACAGAGCTGTGCTGGCTTTGGAATGCTGACCATCATTCTCATCTCACTGCGATCATGGAACATCTATGCTCTTCTAGCTACAGCTGTCTACATCGTGGCTGGTCAGGTGATTGGTTCAGAGGGGAAGATGGGGATGGTGTACAGAGTGGATATCCTTCACGTGCTTTTGGTTGTAGGAAATATTCTGTATACCTGGGGAATGATGAATCTTTGAATTGAGGGCTCACTCCATTCTTCTTGCACCAAGGCCAAAAGGGTCATCATAGAATTGACTTCAAATTTATTATACAAAGTACCTCTGTTTAGCGTTTCATTCGATTAAAACTTTACTCCTGACCATGGGTTTTATTTAAAATGTTATAATTTGGGGTAGAGTTGAAATGGAGGACTTTTTCTTAATATCATTAGTTGAGGACCAGTCTACTCTCAGTGTAGGTACTTGTTTTCAGATTATTGCAATGGAGAGGAGTCCACAGACAGTGCTTGTATTTCTTGGGAAACAGTTCAAGTGTTTTACTTCTTTTCATGTCAAATTCTAGAAGAGTTCCAAGTATAGCATATTTTACATATAATTTGTCAGTTTGGGAAGACTCATACCTTGAAAACATTGAACACCAGTAAATTTTTCGACTAAGCAAGGCAACTTTTCACTCTTTTCTAAGAATTCCGATGACAGAATTCTGATAAAAACAGTGTACTCAGTAATCCATTCCGAAACACTGCTTTGAAGATGTTGAGAAGACTACCATTTGAAACAGCTGAGCCGAATTTCGTCATTTTGTTCAGAAATCCTTCAGTTAGTTCTTAAAGTATCTAAGGTTAGTTTCTTGCCTCCTCATGAAACCACATTGAAAGATAAACTACTATTATTATCACAGAAAAGCCTAAACAGGGGTATTATGTTTTTAACCCTATAATATGTGTGTGGAGCATGAAGAATAAAAGCTTGACTTATGTAGTTTGGTGCTGTATTTCCCACAAGGCGGCTTTCCAGTTTCATTTTTCATTGTTTAGTGTAAATTACTTGTTTGTATATATAACTGTAGGTCGTTTCATGTAATTGCAACATTTCCTAAGAGTTATTATGGCCATGTGCAGAGAGTGCATGTGGGCCTAAACTTTTAGGTTTTCATATTGGGGTTGTCTGAATATTGCTTATAGACTATAGTGTGGTATATACTGTTTGTTTTGTTTTAGGGGCATTCCTCTATATGTAATATTAAATATAGCTTGCCATGTAAGCATATTACTAGTGTGATGAGATTCCTTGTACTATCATTCATCTCCTTTCTTTCAACTTTTAACTGTTTACCTCTGGTATTGACTAAATATTGTTTAAAAGCTGGGCTGGTATATCTTGCATAGAGTTTTGTTGCACCGACCTCAGTAGTTGTGCTGTTAGAGTATGATATGCACTGGAATGTGGAAATTTTATTTTCGCCAAAAGGGTAACTGTTGGAACTAAGTATCAGCCTTAACTGACAGCAATATGGAAATCTGGTTTTATGTCCTGAGACTAAGTTGGAAATTTAATATGAATTTTGTCCTTTAAGATGACATGTAGAAGCTGAGTTTTAACCTCATAGAAATGTAGAAATTTGGCTGCATATGAAGACATATTTAGGAAATGAGTTTTAACCTTGTAGAAATTGGGCATGAGTTTTAATCTGTGACAGAAACTGAGTTATAGTCTTAGAGACTAAGCCTGAATCTGATAATTAATATACTTGTTACATGACATTAGGATGCACAGAAAAGAAACAGACTAGTTAGTTTAATCAGAAAGAATCAGGTGGAGTGCTGAGACCAAAGTTGGGAGAGGATTGCAGTGTATCAGACCTGTCTACCAACCTGAATACCCAGACTGTTATGTACTCTCATTTTCAGGATCATGTTCACCATTTTTATCAACAAAGATAACTCATTTTAATTGGTGCCCGATTTATTTTGAAGAAACAAAACCTGCAAATGAGAAATTGCTAGATCATTCCTTTATAAAAATGAAAAAACATTGAAAGTCAGCTTTCACGTTTGAGCATAAGCTGCACATTATGCTAGGACACTCCAAATAATCTACAGCAATTCAAGTTGTAACACCTCTGGAGAAGTCAGAAGGTCCATAACCCTTGAGCTTAGTTTTGTTTTGGTAGCATTCCATAGAATCAGAATGGAACGCATTCATATTTGTATGAACAGCCTGATATTCTAATTCTTGTTGCTAGCCTGTATGTTTTCTGCTGGTGCCTCACTGCTTCTTGCTGTCCGCCATGATGTTTACACAATATGTCATTCATTTATAACATGATTTACATTGCCCAATGTGCACTTTTTATTGAAAACAAACATCAGTATTTCCATCTTTTATTATTTTATGTTTCTCTTTTTTTTTTTAATATCTCGTTTACTGGCATGCCAATCTTTCAAATGAATTTGGTGAAGATCTTATGCAGAGCCTTGTGTTATTGTCTGTGTTTGATATTGTGAGCGATTAGCAGTCACCGACATTTCTTTACAATTAATGTGTGAGAAAACTGGAGCATTTGTGTTATGCACATTTTATTAAGCAATGTATAATATATGAAAACCCACACAACCACTGCTTGAGGTTAGTCGCTTTTTTTCTCCAGGCATGTAGTTTAAGATTGTTGCAACTCTGAATGAACCAAGGAATTATGCATTAGATGGATGTAAATTCCTGACTAGGAGAAAGAATCATGTTCAGGCAGGCGAATTAAATGTGCAAGTTTCAGTTTCTTGCAAACATGACAAACTATAAAAAAATTATTATTATTATAATAAAGGGGGAAAAAAACTAGGCTCATGAAAGACAAATCCGTCATGTGAAATTTAGAAGATGGTCACCCCCTTGTTGTGGCTCAACAAGGTACACATCTTTTTTTTCCAGCTTTAAGCCCAGGACTGTGCCTTGAGATTATGTAAGCCATAACAGTCCTGGGATATCCCATACACGGATACCTCAAGCACATGTAAGTCGATATCATGGTTTCCTCAGACATTTACAAACCTTTCGAACCGAAATTTATGTCTCTATATTTTAGTGCTCTATTTTTCCCTCAAAATTCAAGAAATTCGAACAAGATGAGGTAGTGGCAAAGAATTTGAGTCATCTGCGCTTTTTTAAAATATGATGTTCTTATGAATGTCACATCTGATATTTAGGCACTGTCAGTCTCTACAGAAGACAGTCTGTATGATTTGTTAAAAATAATTCCACCTGAGAAATGAACAACATAGAGGGTGGTTTGCAGACCTGAATTTGGGACATTCTTAAATACACGAAGGCAAGGTATGAGATTTCTGGTGACAGTTTGAATAAGAGAAATATGTCTCGTAAGACCTAAAATTTACTGTACTCTTATCTCGAACAGTAGAGAACTGCATTTTACTCCCACTGACATGCTGTCAGACATCTTGTCAGTGGGATTGCTGTACATTGTCTTTGGTGACCCTCCCTGGTTGAGTGTTCCAGCAGCCAAAGTCACTAGCTACACACTCTTATCTTTCTGACATATCAGTTGAATACACAGGTACAAGGTTTGATGGGCATTGGGAAGATGCCATAAATATTATTTGCTTGTTGTTTTTAATTCCTTGCTCATGTACAGACTTTTTCTGTTTTAACTCAAAGTTTTATTTTGAACATTTTTTGCTGTCTCTTTACCAACATGACACTATCATCTTGATTGGTCACACAGAGCAAATTGGACATATGTGAGATATGTTTCATCCATATTTGTTGATTTTGTTTGCCTTTTATTTTTTGTAAAAAGATAATTAGTTACTGTTACTGCCATAATCATCATTATCATCTACATTTCAGGTCCCTGATGTACTGTAATCAGTGCATGATAGAATGGCTCTGTGTTACCCCAAATCTTAATTTGAGAGCTTTCTCTTTTACTGTAAATTCATGTTAGTTACTGGAAACCGCATGCCATTCAAGATAGTAGTGCCTGATCCCTCTGGCATTACACATGGTGCTCATGAGCCAAAATGTTATTTAACTGTATTGGAATGATGATGTTAAATGACTCGCAAAAAATGGTAGGTGGACAATTTTGATGCAACTCCTGTACTAAATTCTAGAATAAGGAGCAAATACTGTACTTATTTGTTTAATGCTGGAGAGTTGTGCATTGTTAGCTGCCTAGATTTCATTCTAATGTCTTTGTTGTATTTTTTTTTTTGTTCTTGTTAATAATTTGTATGCCGGATGATGTTTGACAAACATTTGATAAGCTATTAAGAATAAGATTTGTGGCCAGTTTATTTTACAGGAAAGTGAGTTTGATTATTGCTGTCAGTGGTGCCATTCAGAACTGCCATGCAGCTATGATTTTATATTCATCACAGACAATAATTTTCTTGATACCTAGTAATTTTTAAGTAGAAGGCTGTGGTCCTGTACATTTTAAGAAAGGACTTTGTCTACATGTACTGGTAGACAATTACCATGCACTAGAAAAAGGATGGATTACTTGGGACGCCACACATTTTGCATGGAATTTTCTGATCTTTCTGTCATTTCTCATTGATTATACTGGTCTCCATGTACTTGAGGCATAAAGCCATGATTTGTAAATGTATAATACATACGTAAAACATAAGCAGCTAGACTGCCCAAGACACGCTGTAAACGAAAGAGAGAAAAAAAATAAAGGATTTAAATTTTTTTCATTTAAATTACAGTATTATTATTATTTAACTATCTAAGCAATTTCTTGGAGACATGTTGAATAGTCTTGTCTTCAAGGCTACGTTATCTGATTTCAGAGAATTTTCTGAAGAGTGATGACATTGTCTACATGCATTGTTACCAATGCTGGTGAAATTCTTTGAAAAACATATAAGAGAAGTGGATGCATAATGCATCATCCCAGGCACAATCTATCTAGCTGATTAAGTTACCTTTTTATGCTTCAAATCAAGACCAAAATAGTAATCAGGTTTTCATGCAGTGATATAATATTATCCTTTCAGCTGTACCTACAGGCCTATCATTCATCTCATGTCATTGTTGTGTGCAATACTAGATACTAGATATAGTTACAGACATGTACATTTAGTATTTTTTTCTTTTAACTCCTTGAGACCACGTGACCTAGATTAATAAATTGCATTCCAGGATGCAGTGTTTTGGGGTATTTTTAACACTTTCTTTCGGAGGAAGAAATTAATATAGAATGAAATGATTTTTTTTTATCTAATTTACTTTGATATCTGATAAAGCTAGAGAGAAGAACACAAATTTCTAACTTCAACTAGACTAGTATCTTTCTTTGGATAGTGTAGTACAATAGTCTTGAACCTAACAAATAGCCATAACTAGCTTTAAATTCATATGTGCGGCACAGTTCCAGTGTTTCTGAAAAGTGTCAGACAAACGTGTCCAACGCGGTCTCAATGAGATAAACAAGAATTACGTAGATGAATTCCTTACAGTTATACCAGAAGTAGTGACGGAGATGCACCCAGCAGATTCACTGCTCAGTTTTGTTGTTTTTTTTTATTGCTAAGGTTGTTACAAAGATTTAAAGATAATCCTCAGAGGAGCACTGGTGTTAAGACATGTTCTAAATGATATATGTTATATCATATGTTTGTTCACCTAAATTTTGTGTCCATAATGCTTCTGTAGACTGATTGGTCCAGCAAGTCTGTAATGTTTCAATAAGCAGATTTCACCCAAGTTACTCTCAGCTTTTGATTGCGCATTAAGTTTTCTCCTAGCTCAGTTTCAGCTGTTCTCTCAGCCAGTTATGAATAATCTCAATAATCAATGGTGCTTCCATTTTCATGCAAGCTGTCACCAGACTAGAACACTGACATTTTAACATCAGTTCTGACTTTCACACTTTGTTATTGATAAAATATATATTACAAGTTAATCAGAGGTAAATGTGTACCTGTATACAGCACACAGCATTGGTGTAGGAGCCTATAGCTTTGACCTTGTAATAGACAGATCTCTCTTTGATCCTTATATAGAGCAATAGCTTTCACTGTTAGGCTTTGCTACATCTGTCTGAACACTTGATATCAGACTATTTTGGATATAGAGAAATCACTTTAATAGTGCTCAGTGACAACACAAATCATCTTTATTGACATGTAATTTTGTCATATGTGGACTTGTTATTGGCATGAAAATACCTAGTTCCTCATAAAATTGTTACAAGCTTACAATTTTGAGCTTGCACTTGGGTTTAGTTACTGTCACCAGATTAGGCCCAAACTTCTACACAAAATGATACCTAAAGAGGTTATATGTGAACACAGATGTTATATCCTGTCATTACAAATATTTCTTAATGCTGCCATTTAGTGGGAAAACTGCAGTCAAACTTGTAGTCCTTAAGTTTAGCCAAAACTGAGGATTTATGTGAGAACGGGTCATCTTAGGTTACTGTTGTAAAAAGTAATTTTATATGATGATTGTTTTTGATGATGTCATCAGTTCCTATAGTAAAAAGTGTGTAATGTGTATCATGGCTTCTCTTTCGTTGCAACTTATGCAGGTAGAAAGCTTTATTGAGGAAGATTTGTTCCTCATTCACTGCATTTCCTTACATCAGGTCTTTCCCAGTCATATGGCAGTATCATCTTGTAGAAGAGCACCACAGTATATGCGCCTTTACTGTTAAGAGAGTTTCCATACAGCTTTTTGTAACAGTTTATCAATAAATCTTCGAAAAATCAACTGTTGCTGTGTTTTCTTTCCCTTCTCTGTCCCTAAAAGTATTAGGAGAATGGAAAAGATGGGCAGTGAGGGAGTGGAGAAAGGCATTGATGGACTGGTGCAGTTAGGAGAATTATAAATCTGCAAAGAATCAGAATTAGGTCAATGGGCCTGGAAAAGCTGCTGAGGATGTGAGCTGAGCAAGTTTGAACTTGTCCAATTTGCAATGACGCCAGCCTTTTTAGTAAACAGTTCCCCAGCCTCATTAGTAAGTGTACAGATATGGTTAAATGAATGTGCAGTGGAATCTAATTCATTTAAATCTCAAAAGACAAAGATGTAAACACTCAAACACACACATGAATTCATGGGATCCCTCAAAATGTTTTGTATTTACCATATTTTGTAATATTATAATTTATCTAAGGAAGCTGTTACCTGGGAACTGGGAAAGTGTTTTGGAATAACACTAGTTTTGTATGAGACATTTTTGTAATTAATGTGTTTGACTATGTTCACTTTAAGAGAGGTTCACTCTAACTATTTATTAATGGCACTGAGGGAACGAACTAAGATCAGATAATGTGTTCATTCAAACCAAGTTTTCAGTTCACATAGTTTCACTATAGACAGACTCCCGTAGACACCATTACAACATAACAAGACAATGACAGTACAGTAACATCACAAACATGTACAGGAAAACTACAGTAACATAAGTTTGGGTCCAGCATTTTGTTATCTTCAGATCAACCATCGCACAAAGACACAAATCTGATCCAACAGCACCAACAATCATTTTCAAACATCTGATATGATGTCATGTCATCATACATGTCTAGAACTAATTCTAGTTTTCTAAGCAGAGCTGTGATGCTCTGAGTCCCATATCACTCCTGGTTAATTATTAAATTATATTGAATTCATGTGATAAACTACAGTAGAGTTCTCTTAACATGCAATTAATGGAACCAATCAAATCTCTGTGGGTTACACAAATTTTGCATTATCCATTTGTAGTGTTCTAAATATATATAAGTGGAAATGATAGGTCTTTCATATTTCGTTGTCTGGGATTGCCCTTTGATGTTATCACCTCTAACTTACACAAATTTACCATAATCTTTATCAAGACCTGTGATACAGGTCCGCTCACAGTCAACAACACAGAGATCCGTGAAAGTTTCTATGTAAAAGGCGGTCCGACACATAGAAAACTTTAACGGGCAGTTGGAATAGCATGCATTCTAAAAAGCATGTTGATCCATTTATTTATTTATTTATTTACTTATTATCTATTCATTTTATTTCCAGGTTATATTCTGTTTATGGGAATTCTGATTTTTATTCACATATATACTTCATAACATATAATCATTTGAATCATCATATTTTATTTATTCCATCAATACCTAGACTATTCTTTCATCTGCATAATTTATATTTTGTTAACTGGGTTTGTATAAAAATTGATATGGACTCTTCATCTTACATGTATTTAATTTCAGATTCTTGNCAAGTGTGCTCACAGTCGACAACGCAGAGATCAGTGAAAGTTTCTATGTAAAAGGCGGTCCGACACATAGAAAACTTTAACGGGCACTTGGAATAGCACGCATTCTAAAAAGCATGTTGATCCATTTATTTATTTATTTATTTATTTACTTATTATCTATTCATTTTATTTTCAGGTTATATTCTGTTTATGGAAATTCTGATTTTTGTTCACATATACTTCATAACATATAATGATTTGAATCATCATATTTTATTTATTCCATCAATACCCAGACTATTCTTTCATCTGCATAATTTATATATTGTTAACTGGGTTTGTATTAAAATTGATATGGACTCTTCATCTTACATGTATTTAATTTCAGATTCTTGAATCAGTACCAGCAAGCTGCAACTTTTATGGAATACATTTGCTTTCAATCTGAGCCAAAAAAAAAAATAATACCATAACCTCCACGCGCCCAGCAACCAATGGGCAAGGGAAGGGGAAAATGCGCAAGAGCAGCAGCTTATATTTTTCTCTCTGTAGCACAACAATTGCTGAAAATTCCCTGAAACTTGTCATCAGGTTACTAGACTAACTAGAAGCATTTTACCATGACTAAAGAAGGCCTTTGAAAAGGAATTTTCTTTTTCATCAGATTAAGCAGGATATTGGGTTGAGTGCTGTCATGTTAAGTGAACTCTGCAGAAGTTATATTGAAGACATCCTTGAATGGCACGGGTATGTTAAGTATCAGCATTCTTCCATTATACTATATACTTTATCAAAGAAAAGTGAAACCCCTTCCAACTCTCCTTGCATGTTTTGAGATTCTCAGGCTCAAATCACCTCCTCCTGCTGAAGTGAGCTATCCACATACCCTGCCAAACCTGAAGACACACACAACATAATGAGAGTCTAGCCTCAAAGCAGTCAGCTGGCAACCACACAGTAAGAAAGTAACAGCATGAAACAGCCAACACACCCAGGCACTTACATGCCACTGAAAGCACAGAATAAAGAGTTAACAAACCCCTTTATGGAAACATTTTCCAAAACAAGATCTTAGTTTGTGGGACTGAGTTTGAATGAGAAGACCAGGCACATAGATCTAAATAGAGCAATTCCAGCAGAATGTGTCAGTTACGCTAACTTCTGAAAACCTTTGCCTTTACATCACCAGTTTCAGTTAATATTTACAGAACATATTACCTCCCGTAAAGTAATTGCTGTAAAGTCAAAAGTTTTTCAGAATTTGTGTAACTAAACTGGCATTCTGCTGGAATTGCCCAGTAACAGTTTTCTTGTAGCCTACACAAGCAAGTAAACTTTGCCTCAGTCTTTGCTGGTTGACAATCATTCACATGATCCAATTCAAATAATACACCATTATGCAACACTACTAATACATTTGTCCATCCATCATACCAGAAGCTCAGATAAATCTATCAAATACAAAATAATCATTCACAACCAGTGGATCAACATAATCATTACTTAGTAGAGACGCTGGGTATTAAATGATCTAAGAAGTCTCAATAAAGCTCCACATTCTCACTCCAAAACGCAGTGGAACCGGATCACACATTTACCCTCCCGACCCCACTACTGAGGCTGTTTTATCAGGAGTTTTGTATTATCCAGAGTACTATTTATAAAGAATTTAACAAAACTGTAGGGACATTTGAATGCAAAAATGCCAAGGAAGGGACTGTGTCAAACCAGGGTTGTGTCGTCAGGGTTCCCCTGTAGTTTACTGGGTTACAAGGCGTCATTTACACTCTAGCCCATTGATAGGCTTTTATCACTTGTGTTTCAATGTGTCCATTAATGAATTGCACTTAAAAAACAATACCCTACAAGTACAGTATCACAGTCATTTATATGCCAACTTATTTAACTATCCGGTAAATGACATGTGAACACAGACGAGAATAAGTCCCACATGACTGCACACCTCTTCTGTGGTGACAGTCATATTTCCCATGAAGTTTGGACAAAAAAAAAGATTTTTAGACAATTACCATAATGGCTTATTTTGTGAAAATAGATGCTCCTAAAGTTTAGAGCTTGTACAGTGAATGAATTCTGACACTCATCAGAGCTAGTCTAACCAAAAAAAAAAGATTTTAGACAATTACCATAATGGCTTATTTTGTGAAAATAAATGCTCCTGAAGCTTAGAGCTTGTACAGTAAATGAATTCTGACACTCATCAGAGCTAGTCTAACATTCTAAACAACATGATACCAATATTTGCATATGATCTAATTTCTGATATACGACTTTTAATTTCAACTTCATCAATCTGTTAGCAGGTTGGTAGTGGCAAAAGCAATAACTCTCTCATTACTTAGAAGTGTCAAAGAGAAAAACTAGCAGAAAAAAAAGATCAACACTGTCTAGCAGTTCACATTTGATAAATAAAGCCACATCTTAACATAAAGCATTCACTTCAAGTTTCACCTTAAAACTGCGCCATTCAATTGTTGAAAGGCAAGTCTTGCCTACAAATGATTATTTACACTACTTTGGCACTGATGGATACATATGCTTTCATATTTCAAATACTATGTGATTTTATATCTATTTTCTTTACCATAATGTTAGAAGGTACAGTAAATTAATCATCAGCAAAATTTCTATGTGGTATGAAATCCTTTACTCCTGAAATTTTGTAAAATAGCTTTCCCCGATGTAATTGAATTCAAATCAGTGAAGTATCGCACATCTCTTCTCTTCTTTTATAACCTGGATAGATGGGCTTTTAAAAGTTGGGGGGGAAAGAAGGGATTGTCTTTTGCTTCTCTCAGCTTTTCTTTTCTTGTTATTGAGAACTGAGTATCCAGCCCCACTGGTGTATCATGTACAGAAATTTGAGAAGTGTGGGGAAGTAGGCAACAGATGTCTGAAACCTACAGTTAAGCAGCTGTGGCTCATAAACTGCCTGCTAAAGATTTCATTAATTCAAATTTTCATCTCACTGAAGAGTCCATTCACGAACACTTAACTAGGATTGAATGAGACAAATACTAAGGTGGGACAGAATAAAATAATCTGCCATGATTTTCACTGGAAAATTGTTCTGCATGTGCAAATCCTATACTTTGTACATCAAACTGTGAAACTCCTGATAACAATGAAAATAGCTACTCAATGATTCCTGCTCTAATGACGACAGTTGACTATTACAGAATATAGAGGGCACACCAGGCTAACTCTGATGCTGCAAATCAAGGGCTGGCGAGTCTAGATTATATGAATTGTGTTACTACTATTAATGGTCTACTATAGAAGCATAGGTCAAAGACGTAAAGAACTAGTCTGGTTCTTTTTCTGCCCATTTGTGTAACAGAACATGTACACAATTCTAGTTTTTGCATGAAATACATTCTCTCATTCTTCTTTAGAATGAACTTCTAATTGCATGAGTACCAGTAACAAAAAGGTGGCTGCCATTATATACAGGTTCTACTGCACATGATATGGATAAAAACCACAGAACAAATGACAAAATCATAGCTTTAATGTTATGGCAACTGATATGAAATGTTCTATAAAGAGTCATTCAACAGAAATTGTCCAATCAATTACTATAACAGGCAGCAAGGTTTATTCAGTGAAAATTTGTTTACTTATTTGCAACAATAGCAACACATCTATATGAAAATACACTGGCATCACTTCAGTGTAGCTGGCTGTTAAAGTAATAAACAGGACAATCCTGTGGCACAAGTATTATTTTTATTCAGACCAACTATTGGGGAATTCACACATTGTAACTTACAGCAATACACAACACACTCTCAAACCATACACTGCTAGCAGTTGGGACCAATTCCAGATAAATAATGTGGCAATGTCAAAATACAGCAGGCCCTTCCATATACCCGAGTGGGGAACCGATCCACAATGGTCATGACGTCTTTAGCTGGGTCATATTCCTGTAGTAAGTCAGAGTAATAATGCTCCCCGTTGATGCCACCAACAATGTAAATTTTGTTGTTGAGGGTGGAGGCCCCAGCCTCTCTGATGTTACAGTTGGTCTTGCATATCTGCCACTGGTCAGTCTCAGGGTTGTAGTATTCCATAGCTATTATGGGCACTGGAAAGCCATAACTATCCTCTATGTTACCACCAATCACATACAGTTTATTATGCACCTGCGAAGAGTAACAGAAGACTTAACAATGTGCATACAATGAATTTTACATGAAAAGATAAAGACTGGTAATGATAAACAAATTATACTTTCTTTTCTCTTCCACAAATCAAAATACATTTAAGATATGACTTAGGGATTTCCAAATCATATAACAGCAAAATTTGCAAATTAAGCTCTACTTCAATGAGTCTGCAACCCCTTTCTCATCTCAAAGTTGACATACACTGACCTAATTATAATTATCTATCCTTCAAATCTGAGGGCTAGGTTTCTTATGAGAAGAATAAATAATACTAAATACTAAATACGACTTTATTTACTCCGTAGGGAAATTGTTTTACAATGTCATACAGTGTTAAACATCTCATTCATAATACAAACACATATGGCAGGTTCCACAACTATGGTCACACACATTTCCCAAATTTGAGCAAAAATAAAGTATTGCGAATAGTGGAGTGTCATACATTTTCTGAAAGAATATTGAGTGGGAAGATGAAATATGACCATTTCATGAGCAGCAGACCTTTGTAGTCAGCGTAACAAGGCGTTGAAATTACCTCCCCTTATTATTGTCATAATTATGTACACTTTGAAAATCTTTAAAGAATGAGATACAATCAGCACACGAACAAAAATAACACCATTCTAATCACAAATAAGAACATTAGCAAGGAAAAAATCAAAGAAACATTGCTTATGTCACATAAAAGTTACTTTATTCTCGATTTGGAACTACAGAACCACATCAGGCCGATTCACACAATGTTATCTATCATAATGTTACAGATGTTTCAATTTGCAACCAGTGAAATTTCAAACAATGTGGGCATTGATGCACAGGATGGTGTACGAGGCTCTACAAGCGCAACAGAAGCATGCCAGGTGCCGTGACTGTAAGATATAGTCATTGACTCTCTCCACTTGTGCATCTACCAGGACCCTGAAAAAATGTGAACCTTACGATTCAATGTGTGAATTCCATCAAACAGTCACATTTGGACTGGTAAAATAGACAGACATCCATTGAAGTTAGTGAGATTATCCAAGTAAATTAGAAGGAGCAAGTATAAAATCTATGATGGTGATGTTTTTTTCCCAACAAAGGCTGTGTTATAAGCATCAAGCATTCAACAAGACTCAGTTTCACGGAAACGAAACAAAAGTCACACCTGGCACTGTTGCAATGTCAGTTCTCTTCCCCATTCTTCACGAGGAAGAAAGTCCTCCTGCTGAGCCGAGTGCCCTTGGTCAACTCAGCCGATGCCTAGTTGTACATGTCGGCGGCATTTCTGAAGTTGGTTCCCCCCTTGACAGCAGAGCTCATTTTCTTGCTTCACCTTTCCCGTGTCAAAGAAGGCTCGTTGCACCTTCTGACAAGAATATGAGGGCATGCCACGCTAGTTGATACTCCTCATTCTTGTACGGTACTTGTAGTATGCTACTACATTTTGAAGAATTATATGCCTCTTACTGAAGTGCGCAGACTTCACTTCAGCTTCATAGGTAGCGTCACGTCCGTCAAAAATGCATATATATATATCTTTACCAATTTCTAGGGCTATCGCATAGACATTTCTAAATATCGTTATATAAAAATAGATTGGTACTACGCCGATAATGTTCTGTTAACGAATTTTACAAGAAAATAGCGAGAAAGAACAAGAAAGACTAACAAAACTAGCGATCTTCTCAATGTTTACGCGTTCAGGCAGGTCGTGATTCGGCAGGTCGTTATCCGACACACAGATTAATTGTCACGAAATCAGCAAAACTTACTAACTTGATAAAATATTCAGAGGTTCTTCATAAAAAGAAATGTCTTTCAATTAATTTTAGCGCACAGAAACGTCTGCTATCCACTTCCGAATCAACTTCAATAGATCGCAAAGTGAAAGCCGGTCGTGACGGGGAATCGGATGCACAAGAGGTTAACTTTTTTTTTTTAGGCCTAGAGCTATTATTTTTGCAGGAATCAACAATAGCAAACTTAATAATGAAAAACAATTGTTTTATTTCGAATTCAGGCATAAAAGTTAGCTCAAAACGAAAAAAACATGCATCATGTTCGCATGGAATTTGAAGCCGAGAATCGGATGCACAGCCTGTACGACAATGACTGATGTAAACAAAGCTGTCATAGGCACGTCCTTGACCCTATTTTTTGTTTGAGCGTTCCTGCCTCAAAACGACCGTGAGTACTAATGTTTCCGTTAAGTGAAGGGTCGTGTGCATTGATTTGTGACTGTTGCATGGGTTTTCATACACGATATCGAAAATCGGGAAAGTGTGTGTTTCTGAATACGTCACGACCGGTATTGAATAACGTAAAATAAAACAACAAAAACATTGAAAGCAACAATTCTTTTTTATTTCCATGTTTAATTACATTCAGCAAGACACAAAAATACCAACAAAAAGAGTTTGATTTAAGAATTCTTTATTTTATTGAAAGTTAAAGTTGAAGCCAGCTTTTGGGCCCACGACTGTGGAACCTGCCATATAACAATACACATCATATCTGTAAATACATAATATTACAAATGAAATGCATAACAAAGTCATTGCTGGTCGCCAGCAGTGCAGTAATAATCCAACAATTACAGAGATTCTGGGACAATTTAGCATATGACTCGGCTCAAGTTACATTTAGGCAAACCATAACGATGGTTCTCCATGCCTAAACAGTTCAGTTCTAAAGCAACTTTACTTTTTTTCACAGATGCACTGGAATGGTAATGTTGTTGTTTTAGTGAGCACATATATAGGAGTATGTAGGTGTGTTCACAACTCTGGAGGCTTGGCTGAAAGAATATTTATCTCCACTTCTGGACTAGGGGGTAAGGTGAAGTGTTATTCTCAAGTATTATTTATCACCATTGTTGAGTCAGTGTTCCATATTGCTACCTTGCAACCAAGACAATTCTCCTCTATGAATGACAAAATGTTATACTACATTGATGCAGTAAAAATTTCATCTTGACTATTCAATGATGGTTAAGAGATAACAAAGCGAAAGGTCAGTCCTAGGCCAGGTAGAGTAAAAAAGTGACTGAGCTACGCTGTGTCAGTGTGACTTACAGGTACCCTCTAGCACTTCTGATGTGGACAGTTAATGGGAGTAAAGAGAGTACTGTTGCACAGTTCCACTGATTTTTGTCTGGAACTAAATTTTGGCAGAGGCACCTACCTCCATCATGACATGGTTACATCTGCCATGCAGCATGGGCGCTTTCTCCTCCCACACATTGACAGCAGGGTTGTAACAACTCATGTTGTTAGCACAGCCTGAGAACCTCTGACCTCCTGAGATATAGATCTTGTCCATACATAAAGCACCTGCATGACCATAGCATGAGTGACTGAGGAAAGAAAAAAGAACGAGCCATGTATAAACAATAAGTAACACTGATCTAATATATAAGACAATTTAGATTTCTTCATACACAAACTTTTTATCCTATAATCTCCTGATAGTGTCCAAACTCCATGTGTTGGTATTCTGTATGTTCTGAAGTATGGCCCTGTGACAGTGATAATTTAATAAGGAAGTCACACTTTGACTTCAAGGCAGGAGTACTGGTATCTACTCTCCTCAACTAAGGACAATAAACTCGGAGGTCTCATGTGCTAGTTGCGCACATTAAAAATACCTTAACAGTTTTAAATTCGCAGAAGAGTAGATCTGGTGGCTGCTATTTGGGCAAAACTGATTGGAAAATTCAACCCAGTAGTTAAATCTTCCAATAGGAAAGTTGTAATTTAGCCATCATCCTGCTGATGCACCATAAAACTCTAACCCAAACAAATAATTGACAAATTGCAGAGAAAGACACGGACAAAACTGAGAGCAATATACAGTCGGCTCCACATGAGTCGACATCTCCTAAGTTGATTTCCGGGATAAGTCTATCTTTTTTCACAGAACCTCCCCCATGCTTAATGTTCTGCTGTAAAGTCGAAATGCTTGAGTCGACATCGACTTAACCATAACAACTCTCAAGTCGATCTACATTCAAAGATCCACTCACTGATTTTTCTATCAGTTTAGATCGGTTAAGTCGATGTCCAGAATTTACTCGCACCCGCCCCCTCACCTCAACTCAACAAACCCCTCACCTCAACAACAAAGAGACACACTACGTCGACTCTTCTTTGTGCTATTGAATGAACGTGATGGCAGACCTGCGGCGTAGCGTAGTGTAAGTGTGCGCGTTCGTGTTACGATGGCCGGCATGCTCTAAACTCGCAGGCATTGGTGGACAAACCACGCCCGCGCAATCCCTTGAGACGGACGCTTCTCCCATCCAATGAAAATGCCGAATTGGGCTTTGCCCTAGGCGTCGGAAAATAAAGTTAAATGCTTGCCCAATATGGGCCTTTATCACACAACACACATACGACACACGCCGAGCAAACCTATCGCTTCACTTGGCTGCCGCACGTCGTTTGGAATACATCTAACTATGAGATCTAGAGCGCTGTCATCAATTAAAAAAAAAAAATCATGTACTAAATCAATAGATCCACATGTATTAGTAAACCCTGGTTTCGTTGTTTGAAAAATAAGGGGGGTAATTGTATAATAGATGTGTTTTTGGTCGAGTTGCCTCCCATTATATAATTTGACTTTGGCTATTACCGATGGATGAGTTGATTTTATGGATAAGTCGATGTATTTCTGACTCCCCCAGAGACATCTACTTATCAGTAGTCAACTGTACCACCCTATACACATTAATCACTATCTGCTAGTTTCTATTAACATTTGCTTTTAGTCATAAATATAAAGCCGGGCAAAAGAGAATGCTTTTGCTATAATATGTTCTCTTGATGTCCACAATATGCTATTTCCAGTGCAAACTGATGAATCATAAAGGCTTTAATGAGCATAATAGAGCACTTTGCAATCAAAATAATGAATCCAGTGACACTCCAATCAGTTAAGACATTCTAGTATATGACATAATACTCTGTCTTATACTTTAGGATTACAAATTTCTAACTACTACATGAACTGAACAATCGTGTTATGTCCTTAAACCTTTCTACTACCTTTAAAACCTTTCATTGGAGGGCAGCAGAGCACGAGTCAGTATTCTCTACATTTAATGTAAGTTACCAGGCTTTCATTCTGAGGAGTGACTGAATAGAGATGGCCCTGCTGTAAGATATATCACATGAATATTTTCTTCGGGCCAAGCAGAGGTTACAAGAAATGAGGAGACAGAGAATAGACCCCAATGGGCCATTTCCTAAAATACAAAGACCAGCAACTCATAAACCATGCTCTGGGCAAAAAGGCTTTCTGTATTTGCCTTTCTAAATCCGATAACCAAATTATGAACACACTATCAGTGGCAGAGTTTTGTGCTTGCATAAGAACATTTCTTTTCTAAAAAACAATTTTTTAGCACTTTCAAAGTGATGCCAGTTAAACAAAAAAACATCAGGTACTTCTTCAAACCAACCCAGATCAAGGACAGAATCCCTCGACTGAAAATGTAGAGTGTTTGTACAAATTTTAATGTAAACTCTGATGTTACCAACCTGATAGATGCACACAAGTCCCAGTCCTCAGTAGCCACTGTGTAACACTCTACAGTGCACATGACCATGTTTTCATCCTGCCCACCCACGGCAAAGAGTTTCCCATTGTGAGCAACCACCACAAAGTCTTTCCTGGCTTCGTTCATTGAAGAGAGTTCATACCAGGAGTCAAACCTAGAAGAAACAAGGCCCCAATATACATTGCAGTGGTCAGAAAATCACTCATTCAAATATGAAGCGTAACACTTGAAATAAATGAGGAAAACACAACACCTCTTGACAAGCCTACTTGTCTCAAGTGCCAGCACCACGTTTATGAAAAAATGAAATTAAAGTTCTGACATCCCATTAATTTTAATTCACAAGATAAACTATTTAACATCATACAGATATGACTGTTTTGTCCACATAGGGATTTTGACATTCTGACTCTCAAGGAGTGAGCAAGGACATAATTGCCAGAGTAACTGAAAATACATATTAAAACAGTGCATTCCCAATGTGGCTGGAGTTTGCATAAAGGTTCCAAGTTACCATTGGACAAAACAAAATTAAACATTTCCAGTGCAACATCATTATCATTCATTAGATAACAATAAAAAGAGATTTTGTGCCCCTACACCCACTTCAACAAGGTATATAGGTACAACAAATTTAATGTCAAGAGCAGCCGTACAGAGTTGTAATAAACTGAACATGAAACAATGATGGCTATCGCACAACATTAGAGAACAAAGATGAACTATGAGCTAAACTGTCCCACAAACCTTGGGTCATAACGGAAGCACCGAGCTGTAGCAATCTCATTATTCTCTGTGCTGTCATACTTGCCACCACATGCATACATGAAGTTGTCCAACACGGCTATGCTGGGATTAAACAAGGGTATGGGGGAATCTCGCAGGAAGCCATGATGCTTATTGTGGAAGGTGTAGCACTCTAGGTTTTGGGCATGTGACATGACGATGCTGGGGTGGTTGGAGCGCACCTGGGTGCGGCTGGTCTGTAACATGGGCTGCTTGCCTGTGACGATGTGGTAGTCCTTGGCCTCTGTCAACAGGTCGCTACACTCTTGGTTAGTTCTCATCATCTCAACCTTGCTCACCTGAAACAAATAGCAGGATAGAACTTGATTCGACATTTATTCAGAGTTGCAATGGCTGATGGCAAAAGTTTTGGAAACTGAGATAACACAAAGGTCTTCAATGAGTTTGCTGTCCATATTCTGTAATAAAATACAAAATAATAAATAACTAGAGGGAAACTTACATGATAATACACTGTCCTCTTCATGCATAATATGTTTGTCACTATACAACAATTCTGTGCAAATGGTTATGTCAAAGCTAAAATATTACAAACATCTGGCTTGCAATAGCATGCTCAATTTGCATCTGGCCCTGGTACATCATTTTTTTGACATGTTTTTGATTTTATCTCTGTGCAAAAAGTATAGCATGAGATTAATGAAAATTGCAAAACTTATAGATTATATGTGTTTGTTGATGTTTTCATCTTAACTTCTGAAGCCACTGGCCCCTAATTTAAGTAAAACTTTTTGGGGGGTCATCCAGTATATACTGATAAAGCAGAAAATATTATTTTATTATAAAACCAACCCTCACCTTTTCAACCAGTTCCTCTCCTGCCAGCAAGGGAAGTCTGATATTGCGCATTAGCTCAGCCAAGTACTGCATGCGCTCAGGCTTATCATGTTCTATCCACTGCAGCACAATCTTGAAAAGGCGGTACTCAGAGGGCACCCGCAGGCTGTTGTCTTGTAGCATAGAGGCCAGCTGGATGTGGGTCAGCTTGCTGAACTGTTCTGATGAACTCACGATCTGCCAAGTGTTAAATGTCAGGTAGATGTAACAAGAAAATGCAGTTCCATTCTTTAAATCACCTGGTGTAATACTCAAGATCTGGTGTAAGAAAGGTGCCTCTATGGATTTCTTGCATAAAGAATGTGAAAATAAGGACTTATACAAAAGTTAGAAGACTTATTTTCTTCTCTTTTCTTCAGTTACTTTCTCATGCCTTCCACTTCCATCAAATATTACACCTTCATAGCTGCAAATTAAATGTGGCCTAAAACTAATAACATCTTATTTACATTATACTACTAAAAAATTTGCCACGAATGGACAATGCTTTCACAAAGGTGTTTGAGTCCACATGATCTATGGGCCAAACTTGGATTTTTTATGCAAAATGTCTTCAAGGTTTCTAATGATTTCTTTGACATAATAACTGGCAAAGAGATTCCATTTTCCTATTCCTCTTTCCACAACACTGCAGACAAGCTAGTCCAACCATTTATTACAGACTTTAATTACACCATGTCTCAACTTATTATAAAGCATGCATTGGATAATAACAGTAAAGAAACATATAAAACAGCCAATGTTAGTAAGCTGTGTTTCTGCTGATCCCCACCTTAAGAATACTGTCACTTCAGTTACAAGGATCCTATTCCAAAATCCTGGAACTCCCCAAAGTCTGCTTTGATTAGGGGTAAGAGCAGGGTGTGGGTTCACAGTGAGGTTGAGGAAGAGAAAGTGTACCTAAATACCATCCAAAGACTTTCCAAAGATTGCTCTCTCTTCCCTAATCTACATCTAATCAATGCCTGTGATAAGCCTGATTTAACACTACAGAGACTAAGCTTCCTGCATGCCAGGAATGCCTGACAGCATCAGTGCATTACGCCATGTTCTTCCATTGGCCGGTTACTTGTCAACTAAACCTTATGATACCAGGTGGTCTAGTCCGTCATTAGCTTCTCTCGGTTGGGCAGGGCACGGCAAATGAAGTCAACCTTCGCATCACACATGGATAGTAATTAGAGCACTAAATCCAGCTCTTACTCTAAAAGAGTTAACACTGGGACATAAAACAGGCTGCATTAAGTTGTGGTGATCTTACCTCAAAGTTATCCATCATATACTGCAAGGCCTTGGTCTGTGTGGAGGTGAGCGAATACATCTGGGCCAGGTTGAGAATGTCTGTACAGTTATATATTGTCAAGGCCATCTCCAGGTACTTGCTACACAGCTCCACTGCCACACCCACCTGCAGGAACAGTTACGAAGACACTAAATATTAGAAGTCATGTGCATAACATACACAGTACACTCCAATAACAAATTATATGACAAAAAACCAAGGAGAAATACAGCATTGAAATGAAGATTCAAAGATTTAAACCAAAAACCGTGAAAGTAAAGAAAACATGCAAACCATGAAGCAGAGATGCTTTGTAAATTGCAAATATTTCCAAAACAGACTTACAGCAGTAGAGAACATAAAAAATAATGCCAAATCTTCAGCAAAATTTCCCAAAAATTTCATGGAAGACACATTCATAAAAGTGACACCGAGGGGTGAAAATAGTAAAAAAAAATAGCACACAAAGAATAGCCAGACTGTTTACTTTGAGAGGAGTCTAACACTCAAACACAGTTAGAGCCCGCAATCAGCTGATCTTCAATCATGTCTTAGAATGGTCACAAACAGCAGAGCATGAACAGAGTAATCTCGAATAAGTATTTTGACACACTGTCATGAAGTCAAAATTTTCAAAATAAGTACGGTGGAAGAGCTCACGAAGTTGAAGTTTTCAAGAATAAATATGGGAGGAGAACTTTTAAAGTCAAGATTTTCATATATAAGTCAGGTGGAAGAGCTCTTGAAGTCAAAATTTTCAACAATAAGTAAGGTAAAAATGCTCTTGAAGTCAAAATTTTCAACATTAAGTGTGGTAAAAGAGCCCTTGAAGTCAAAATTTTTAGCAATAAGTATGAGACAAGCTCTTGAAGTCAATGTTTTCAATAGTAAATATGGTGGAAGAGCTCTTGAAGCCAAACTTTTAACAGTAAGTATGGTAAAAGAGCAAACTACACAGAGATCACTTCAGATGTTGCTTCTCATGGTTATAAATGTTAATGCTGCTTAGTTTTCATTTAAGTGCTTGCTAACCAGCGTGATTATAATTATAAATACGTCCATCTGCCCCTCCTTAGGCCATCTTTCCGTCCACTGATCTCATCCCTTCCTACTCCCTTTCCCATTTCAGAGACTAATAGAGTCAGCTTGCACCTGTAAGTGAGATGCTGCAGACAGAACCTCTTCCACATTATCTGTTGTCAGTTCAAGGCGACCTGTGTAGGCAAAGTCCACCACAACAGTCAAGCCACCCGCTGTGACCCCCTTCAGCTCCACAAATTCTTCTCGGCTCTCTCGCATGAAGCCAGTCAGCATCACTCGGAAGTAGTCACTACAGGCTGCCATCACTGCGCGGTGGACGGCAATACTCTAGGTGGTGGGCATAAAAAAAAGATAGGGAAAAACATGTTAATCCTGTTACTTATTACTGAAGTGGTGTCAATTCTCATTAATTCTACAGTTAACTCCACTTAATCGCAAAGCCCCTGAAGCATAAAAGCATGAGAGATTAAAAGAAGTTGCAAATATCCAGTGACTTTAAAGCAATTTGGTTTTCTAAATAAGTCAGATTTAATCAAATGATAATGCTTTTGCTAAATTAAAACAATAATCTTCCCTTGCCACCCCAATATAAAGGGTGATCTCAGAAGAGCCTAAAATACACTTTCCTTAAGGCCCTCCTGGAGTATAAAAGGAGAAAAGAAGCATTATGGGGCATGTCACTAATTAAAGTTAATCATACAGTTCATATTGGAGTGCTATATTTCTAAATTTCACAGGTAAAACCTTTCATGCTGCATAAAAACTCTGCACATTGGTAGTTTAGTGTCCCTCCAATCATCTAGGATCTGATATATGAAAGCAAATCTATTTGAGCTGAACTAGTGTCCCCAGCCACTTGTAGGTGGGGACTGCCTTCCAACAGAAACAACTGGATGATGAAACATTTTCTTTTCCATATCCGGCCAGGATGTAATGTTTCCTCAAAGGTGGGAGTAAAGATGCTACACCTGCACAAGGGATTTCATTTTCTATGCGGGGCCAAAAAATTAGAACACAAATGACAAACTTCCCATACCTGTCCATCAGCTATAAGTGTGTAGTCACACAATGTGTTTGACTTGCGTAACTCCTGTAGTCCATGAAGCAGTGCACAACAGTGATTTTCTGTGGAACATGGCATGTAGTTGGAGACTCCCTTGTCATTAGAAGCACTAGGAGAGGCACTAGTGCTAGGTCCAGGTTTAGCATCATCTGAACTTGTTCCAGGAACATCTTAAGATATTCAAACAAGACATTCTGTTACTCAAATTTGATAACATTATGGCAGATGTGTTGTCTCTCATGCTACATGACAATAGCATGCAAATATTTCAAAATACCCATTTAAATATGTTTTTCATCTTATGAACAAACACAACAGATATATCTCACATGGTCTAGGCAAAATATATAGTTCTTTATAATATTAGTACTCTATACCCATTGACTGTGTCCCTTTCAGAATAAACTGGGGCAAATAAAAGTACTTAAATTTTTACGAGTTGGTTCAAGAGTGTCTTTTACAACAGTGTTCTACTGAGCTGTTTCCCAGGTTTTGCCTGTTTACAATATACATGATAGGAATAAGTGATAACGCATCTCTTTTATGTACACTGATCAACATAAATGTAAAATTAAATCAAGATGCAAAAATCCCCTTGCCTAATGAATTATGAAGCTGGACTGAGTATTTAGCATAGTTGGAGTTATAACTGCAATGTAAGAAAAAAGACCTCAAGCTGTAAGTGTCTGTTTCATAACAACACAAATAAGATTTCTGGTCAACAGTTGTTTTTTCTTAACATACAGTCCGTTCATGTAGTCTGCTAACCCCACAACCAACAACAAAGTAGATCTTCTTACCCATGCCGAGGGAGTCCCTTGCCTGCACCATACTGTCACATGTGTTATCTAGGAACCGCAGTCTTACAGCTGGAGCCGTGCGAGAGGCATACTGGGCCTGCTTGCGAGGGGATAGTGGCATATTTCATCAGCTCTCCGGCTGAAATTTACAGAACGATGATTTCTCTGAGAAACTGTTGTGCTGTGGTGAATGATATAGACTACATAATGCAAAGAAAAGTGGAAGAGAAGAGGACAACATATTAAGCCAACTACTGCACAAGGAGCAGATGCAGCAAACATACGAATGCAGTACACTAGCAGTTTCAGCCGTCCACAGCAAATTATAATGTCCATTAATCCTGCTTTACTGATATCAAAATATCAAATAAATAAACCTGTTCTTGATTTTCATTTTTCAAAGGTGATTGCCTTAAAAAGTAGATATGTGCATGTAGTCTAGACCATGCAACAGCCTGATTCACCTCTTACATTTTAAATTTCTCCCTAAGAATACACTGAACACGCAGTGATCTCTCCTTCTTTCTTGCACTCCAAAGTTTGCATTACCTGACAATAACCTGGAAGCCCCCTTAGAAATTTACAAATCCCTGCTCAAATTTATGACATGGAAGGAATGTCTCCCCCAACTTATATTAAGTTATATGACCCGGAGAAAATATTATGCCCATCAAAGACAAATTTCTATTTTCAAATACTTTTAGGTGGATGGCGCTTACGCTCGTATGCCAAAACAGCAATGATGTGGCTTTTTGTACTTTTGGGGAGGTTGAGATAAGCTTTAAATATTAGCGTAACATATATCCTGGATGTGTTCATCTCTCTTCCCTCATCTTTTTTTCATTACAAGAGCACTTGGTCATCAAGTCATCACAGATAAACTTCAGATTAAGCCCCTTTTGGAAACTTCAAGAAGCACAGAAATGAAATTTACATTAAATTACATTAAATATGAATGGCTACCAAGGACTGAAATATTGGGAGGATTTCCATATGAGGTTCATGGCACTGAACTGAAAAGAATTACATGTACTGCTATGGTATTATAGAAAATTCTTTTTTTTTTTCTAAATTTCAAGAAATATTGTACATCCCTGAAATTATCCAAAAGTAATGAAAAAAAAAAATCCACTTCATGATTCAGAGTGTTACTTTGATTACAACATACAATTTGACCTCTGGATCAGTTAGGCCTGGGGGTTTCCAGTAAAATTTCAAACCCTACCAATTATCTAAGCTAGTGTGGAATAAACTTCTTTCTTTCAGCTACTTTTGTTCATTTAGCCGCAATTTAGGCCACTGCACAGGTTTCAGTAACTCAGCTTCTTAGTTGTGTGTGCCTTGCATTTGTCATCCTGGTTGTAAAGATCCTATTCATGGGTTTATTTCTCTACCTTGCTCACCTATTTTTCTTCAAAATAGCACTATACAGAGTACAGATAATTAATAAATTATTAACACATATAAATGATATATATATACACATAGAAGAAGGGGAGGATTTTGTGTCTCATGCTATTTTCAAGGTATTACATGAACAGAAACAGCACTTCTTTTACATGCTTTTACTCTGGATGTATAATCATTTATCAATTACAAATACTTTGCGTATAGTAGTATGGAAGAAAAACTAGTGAATATGGTAGGGAATCGAACTTGTAACTTCGGCTCTCCACATTCTGGATGACAGACCCGCAGTGCACATGGCCATGAAGCTGAGTTACCTATGCATCTGTAAATCTGGGTTAGATGAAATGAACAACACCAAGGTCCTACTTATATTTGAAATAATCCTAATCCTAACAGCAAAGCCCATTGACATTGAGTTCCTTGACCCTAATGACCACTGAGAAGAAGTCCCTAACCCTAATATTGAAATAGGAGTATGACCCTAGTTCAGATGTACAAGCAAGGTCAGAAGTCCCTAAATTTTAGTCAGGTTACTGGAGATCAGATCTAGTAGATCTTTTAACCTAGATATAATCTAGATCTAAATCTATACTAGACCTAGAATGAACGAACTTCTGTGTGACCACAAAAAAAAACCTATCCTTTCTGGCATATTCACTGTTGAAGTTTCACGCTTTCTGACTGACTGTTGTGAAAGCAAGTTATCCAATGATTATTACTGGGCACAACTTTAGGATCATTACATTAAGAGTGGCATAAATTTTAACTGAAACAATCTAGACCCATTTGCCACCAGTAAGTCTTGAATGCAACCATACTGGATTGCACTGCAACCAGTGAGGCGACTGTTGGAATTCTTGTTGAGAAAGAAACTAAATTATAAATACAGTCGAGTCCGCTTAACTCCAATTCACTGAGACCACCCCAATGAGTTTGAGCAATCAGAATTCGACTCACGATTTCCAAGGCGAGTCAACCGTATACGAGCGAGCGAGCAGCCTGGGGAGGTCACGAGGGCAATTCCCGGTTTTTCAAGATCATAGAAAGTGTGCTAGCGGGAATGCCACACTTCTCAGCTATCGCCTTCTTTGACATCGCACCTCTGTATATTTCCTGGAGCATGTTAATCTTCGACTCAATGGAAAGAGTCTTGAGGTTTCTCTTCACGGGATTAGACTTTTTAGAGGAAGCCATCATTTAGAGGACAAAATCTTACTCAAGTTGAAAATGATAAAGGTGAGTCAACCGTACGCGAGCAAGCACACTGGGGAGGTCACGAGGGTAGCCTCTTTATACCTGTATACTATACCTTCATGGTGCATTGGGCCAGATGTGTTAATGTACACACTGCTGCCGAGATGCTTGATTATCGATCGATTTTCGAGCCCTCACGCATTCTCTTCCCCCCACTGTCTTATCAGTGGTGGTGCAAAACACACGCCTTATAATATGTCCCCTAAACACGCCTGTGCTGCGGCTAGTGGCACTCGCAGTGTCTAGTTTTATTGCCTCTCCCTATCCGCGTCAATAGTAAACTCTATGTACCACGCGGAGAGGACGCCACGAGGTGATTTTGCATCTGTGACAGCGCTGGGCAGTTGGAGTAATCAAAAATAGGAGTTAATTACTTCTTGTTATGCAAAGGCAATTAACAGACGCAAAGAAGGAAAAAAAACTATTATTTCTTTTTCTTTCGACTATTAAGAAATTGGAGGTATCCGATTTTGACATACATGGACTCAACTGTAAGTTAAAATGCTGATTTTACTTGTTAAAGAACATAATGATACTGTTTCTCATCACATCAGTCTTGAGTCATTTAATGTGAATTAATTCTAAATCCTGGTCAGGCTGGGGACCTGTGGTCGCATTGCAATCCTTCGGGTTTCTTGGAAATTTGACCCAAATTAGAGACAAAAAAAAAAACCAGTCTATTAAAGACTAAGTTCGACTGTCATTGGTCCTCAGCAATGAAAAGTGCATCAATTTGACCAATTAGAATCTCCTAACACAACAGTCTAGAAGATAATTACAATTTAATAATCTGGTCAGAGATGTCCTGATGGGGAAGTGAAAAAGGAATGCTAAATTATCTGGCAGCAGAAATTCAGTAATGGCACAGAGCCCAAGCAAGACTAATCTGGCTCCAATCTATCCAGTCATAATTAGGTCTAGATCTTGTATACCTAATGGAGGAATCCCATAATGTTAGGGTTCGACTATGTTAGTCGAATATTTTATCAAGTCTAGATCTTGTCTAGATCTAGGTCTTGTTCACATGTTTACAGTAACAACATATCGTTGCACTCTTGGACAGGACTGGTCCCTATATGATCTGATCAGTATCACCTGATAGACTAGACAAGTCAAATTCTCGTCCTCTACGATCCGCGATTCAAAACCCAGCGAAGAGACTCCCTGCTCATCTTCTTCTTCTACATACTTACATTTGTTGAAATTACGTAAATTCGTACCGCCACTTTGAACACAAAGTGAGCGTTGGTGTTGTTAGCCTTGCAACTTTCTAGCTTTTCATGTCAATTAAACATATTACGGTGATTTACCACACCAAATTTATTTCCCTTATAAATCAAGACCCGCAACTCCTTCTTTGCGTTATTTTTGCCTGTTTGTCTTTTCCGGTGGCAGACAAGGAATTAGGCCTATACAATTTGGGATTGTGAATGGCTTACTTATAATATTAATTTAATAAAGAAATTGTGTAACTTATATCCCATTTTAGAAATGTTTGCCATTATGATGACTAAATTCATTCCCGCAAGGCCATGCAAGTGAAAGAGTACGGTAAAAGTGAAGGAAGAAACTTAGTAAACTATGATGAGAATTTTAGGTTACACCGGATGAATTTACCGGAAAAGTGGAGGAGGAGGAGCCCAACCGGAAACAACCCTGTCTGTGACTAACAGCATGTCCTCCATCACAGACCTTCTGGGGAGTTGGTTGTGTAAACAGTTTCACGTGCGTAGTTTCATTGCATCATGCGTTTCCTTTTAATTTAGTCAGCCTGAGGTCTCAGAGGATCAAACTAGTTGCTGCATCATGGCGGCAAAAAACCTTGCTGTTGTAAGGTCGGCAATTTCAAACAAAGCTTGGAATATTTTTCTGAGAAAAGATTCCATCGCCCAGAGGCCGAGGCATCAACAATTTACCCGGTCGATCTTCACAGGGCAATCGTCAGTTTCACGGTGCACCTCAGGACCATTTACATCAGGTAAATTGCATAGACTTATTATAGAGTTATTGTAAGAGGCACTACCCAGCCATACCAAAGCTGCAAATAAGGCTCCTGACCTTGATTGCTCTGACTCTGGACCTGGTGTAAATGGAATTGTCCACAGGATATAGACTACTGATAAAGTTCAGATAAAGGCATATCTGATAGCAGAAATTTCCTTTGGCTATCTCGAAGGACAGCACCGCAATGATAATGATACAGTTCATTTAGTCATAGACAAGTCATGGAATAGATCGATATTTCAACTAAATCGGTGCTGTTGTTAGAGAAAGCCATTTCCTTTCACTACTTTCAGTCACCTGTGCTAGACAGTGGTAAAAGAAATTCCAGTTTACTCTCGGCAACAAGGTGGTTAACAGTTTTTGTTCAGTAGCAGGTTACCAGCTTTGTCATCATACTCAGCTTATTCACTTGTCATCAGGTACCCTTGTCACTGAGATTAGTGAGATATAATGTATTATTACTGTAGTAATGAAGTTTTCAGTAGGGTTTAGTGTCAAAGAACGAAAACCTGGTCAAGTAATCACAATACAATAGTACTAACTTTAGATTTATGAGAAGAGGAACAAGAAAGGTTAAAGGTTACTCTGGTTTGACATTATGATATATCCTTCTTATAATTTTTCATCTATATGACATTTTACCTACTTCCATAATAGGATGCAATACACTACAGCAAGATATCTGTCCTGTTCAGTTTTAGTAGAACAAAAGAGGCAAGGTGAGGCCTGGATGGTAAAACTAAAACTTTTTAACTCTTCTCTCTCTAATATTACTTTTACCTTTAAAGTTTCCAAATTAAGCTGTCATTAAGCAAATACTTTTAAAGACTTGGTTATGATTGAGATCTGTGGGGAGACTTTTAGTACTGAATTACTGAATGGTCTTCATTATTAAATGCTTTAACTTTAAACCTAATCTGATGATGCATTCATCTTTTCTGTCAAAATTTCAGTGAACAAGAATCATTTTGTCTCCACAGGGTTGTCTGTGAGATTATGTGGCTTGTGTCATCATCATGGGTCTGTGTTAGAGCAGAAGCGGACTTGCCAGTTTTTGATAGACATTACTAGGAGACATCACTCTTCTGTTTCTTCATGTGCCTCCAGTTTTGTAGTGGAAAAGAACAGAAGATGTCTTGACAATTCATTGTACTCCTCTGTAGCAGTTTGTGATCCGTTCTTGGAATCTAACTCACCATTATTGAGCCAGTGGAGAGGATACCGCAGGCCTGTTTCACATCACAGTTCTGACAAAAGTCATAGGAAACAGATGTCTAAAGATGGGTCAGGAGAAATCAAAGAGGCAGGAGAAACAGAGGTTAACAAAAACAAAACTGAAGCCATGCCAGGACCAGATGGGGATAAGCCAGAAGCTGCCCAGACACCAGATCCTGGAGAGAAACTGACACTGTATCAAAGATTTAAGAAAACATACAAAGAGCATGGAAAGGTGTTGATAGTCGTTCACCTCATCACATCAAGTATCTGGTTTGGGTCTTTCTACACAGCTGCAAGATGGTGAGGAGACTTGTCTTACATAATTGACTCTGTAATTCTAAAGTTGATGGGGGTTGGAGGGAGGGGAGAGAGAAGGTGTCATAAAATTTGTTTTTTCTTTTTTTTTTTAAAATGCACGAGGAAATTTTAACATTTCAGTGAATAGCTTTACAGCTTCCATGTATGCTTGATATTTTCTTTAGTTCAATATGCCCCAATCTAACTAGCAAAAACAGTGAATGTGTGGTTAAGTGAATACATTACAATAGAATAGCTTCGTGAATCTCCAGTTGTGATCTCTACTCATTTCCGTTTCATTTTTGATATTTTGGGAAATCATGCACCTGATGATATGTATTTAAAGGCTTCTTTACCTTAAGTTTGTCTTGTGATATATAGTATGAGACAAGACTGGGGAAGGGTAGAGATCAACTTTCTTTCTACACACATCAAACACCATCATATATTCTTGAAACTTAATTGCTCTGTGGTTTTTGTCATGTCATAGTCACCTTTTGCATTTGAATTTCATCATTTAAATTTGGAAAGGTTAATACTAATAATGGCTTGACATTGAGAGATTTCCTATGGAAGGATGTTTCAGAAAGGTGAGATTTTTATTCATGTAGTAGGATTTAGTAGGATTGTAGTGTAAATTTAATGGTTTCTTTTTTTGTGGGGATGAGGTCATAGTTAAACAGTTTCTCTTAAAAATTATAATTAGGATCAAGTTTTTATTGTGACATACTGTGCTTGTATGTAATTTAACCCTAATAGTGGCAATCGCTGATTAAATCGGCGATAAACCATGTGAGCAAGTGGCAACGCCAGTTACATCAGCTATATCGCCATCCCATTTTTTTATTTATTTCCCCTAATCCCTTGACCTTTATTTGGACTAGAAGTGATGTTCTTACATTGGAGAGCTCGTCTAAGCTTGTTTTATTTGCTGGAGCAACATTTTTGTGACATTTCAGTTGATTTCGTATTTTTTTTTGTTACATCATAAACCATACTGTTGGTCAAAGAAATGACCACAGACAAAATATATGTCAAAATATATAAACAAAACTGTACATTTTTGGAAAGATAAAAGATTTGTGCACAAGATAGTTGTGTTCAAACTGCAAATACTCTAAAAATACTTGGATTTCTGTGCACCTCCTGAAAATAATTTTTTGCATCACCAGTGGCCATTTTTATTTTTCAAAGACCTGACCCAAAAAATATAACCGATGCTGTCATAAATTGTTTTTCAAGTTGTCTGTCCAATTACCTTTCCAATGATATAGTTTTGTACATTTATAACTAAAATTTAATTTTTAATGAATTTTTTACTACCACCCATCATGATTTTCAGCAAAATATACCTTGCCACTTAAGAAAAAACTCCTACCACTACTATTCTAACTAGGGTTAAAAGGCTCTTCCAATATTTTTCCATACAGCGGCATTGACATCGTTCCATATCTTGAGAGCTGGGGTTTGAGTGAAAAAGTCATCGCTCCATTTCGATCGGGAGGACTGGGAGATGTAGCTTTGGCCTATCTCATGTACAAACTGGCAACACCAGCTAGATACACTGTAACAATTGGTGGGACAAACCTGGCCATTAGGTAGGTTTTGTTGAGTCTTTCTGTGCATGGTTGATATTGTAATGGAACCTAGATAGGAAGTATGCCCTTGCTGATGGCAAATGTACCTATGGAATATTATTGAAGTGTACTTACTATTCAGATTCTCCTGAATAACAAAGTGATCTAGATCACTAATGAATCCTTGGATATGAAATATGTTTACATAATAATAAGGCATACCTCATTACAAGGTTATACTCTGTGACATTTATACTATTTCAGCACTTTTCTTATACACTTAGACTTGTAAGAGATTAAAGCTTAGATTGTTTAAAGTTACTAGTTAGTTCACATGCGGTGAAGGCTGTTCATATTTATGGGAAGAAACAGCAAATCGTCATGCTCATCCCACATTTGCCTAAGTACCTGTAATTTTTTGAGATTTTGAGAAATTTAGCGCTCTCAGCCTGTTGCTCAAAGTGAAGTAATGAGCCAGAACCTCAAAAAAGGACTGAAGCAAATCTGGAATTAATGTGATCAAATATTGTGTTCATTCATTTTTCAGAGAAGTGACACAAAAGCTCCAAATAACTATGTAACACGAAAATGACTTGAGGATCTCAAAATGTTTTGTACTTTAGAATAAAGGATTCCAGTTATCACAGTATACTAAGGGAAAAGTAAATTTGTGAAAGAAGATCATGGATGCTATAAATATGAATGAATAAAAATACTGAAGCATCAAATATGAAGTGATTAGAATGGACTTTGTTATGTACTTTATTTGTAATGTGTATTTATGTAATGTTTTATGTGTATAATGAATGAGATTTTTACCATATTATGGCACTTTAAAACAAGCTCCCTGTATGTGACGTTATTTTCATTGTCATTTTTGTTTTACTCCTGATAGGCTGTCATATCTCATGATTATTAATGTTTTCTCATTTGTTCAGATACCTGCGAAAGGAAGGCAAGATGAAACCTGTGCCTAAGGAAGATTCCCTCAGATCTCTCTACAAGGAGGGAAAGGAAGATTTCAAAAGAAAATCAACTGCACGAATTAGGAAACTAAGGAGGAGGAGCGCGCACATGAAGAGGCACCCCCCCAAAGACAAGCATTAAGTCACCTTTCTGAAAAGTTAAGAAAAGCTTTCCACCTGGCCAAATCTTGATCAGCTGATGCCCACTTTTCACTTACTTTCAAACTCTATTTTCCAATATTGAGACTTATTTAGCAGTAACCAGGGTTGGGCACGTTCACGAAAAACGGGGAACTGTGTTCCGTTCTGTGTTCTATGCCAAAATGGGGAACTGCGTTCCGTTCCCCATTCAGCCGAGACTATCAAATTCCGTTCCGTTCATCCGTTCCATGTCTGAGGAACTTAGTTCCGATCTCCGTTCCGTTCCGTTTACTTTTCCCGCCGAAAATAGAATGTGTTTCCGAGACAGCTGATTTCACAACGGGGAAACAAGGATTTTGATGTTTAATGAATGTTACTTTATGTGTGAGTGTTTTTCATGGACAGCGGGGCAAGATTTTGCAGCGTATGTAACTGTTACTTAGCGATGAAGAAAAATGATACTATTCATCTCTTCCTTACTAGCCCCCCAAAAAATATCCAGATTCACTTACACTAGCACAGGCGCGGGGACAAATTATTTATGGCTTACAAGTTGGTGTTCAGCTGTCAGTCACCACTAACAATACATGTCTCGATGGGCATAAGCATTGTTTTGTTAGAGACAGCCTTGAGGCGGTCAAGCCTCGTGGGATTAGAACAACTTGCCGCAGTTGATTACAGAATATTACGTTTCACCCTGGGTGGGGTGTCCACCGTCGATCTGAGGGTTCATTTTCGCTCTCACTAATAGCGTGGCTCGGCTGGGACTCGCGC
Source organism: Ellobium chinense (assembly GCA_033807755.1). Classification (NCBI taxonomy): domain Eukaryota; kingdom Metazoa; phylum Mollusca; class Gastropoda; order Ellobiida; family Ellobiidae; genus Ellobium; species Ellobium chinense. Next base: position 405,828 of record JAWQUT010000339.1, read on the forward strand.
AATAATGACATTGGTCTGCGTGACAGGATGGTCATCGGTGACGACAGCGAGTATTTAAAACCATTTGGCAAGGCCGGTAAACTTCTGTTTCTTTACAATTAGACGGTCCCCAATCAGAATCAAGGGGTTTAATATTTCAAAGGGATCAAAGACAAATTCCCGTCCATTTTATGCGAGGCCAAGATGGTCAGGGGATTGAGTATTATGGCACAGTTTGCAAAGTTTGAAGTTAAATTGAAGTTGTTTGTTATGCNGCAGAAGTTAATATTAACTGCCACCTGCCAATAATAATTGTGTGAGTGAATGTGCATTATAAAAACAAAATTTAGAGCCCCTCCTCCTTCCAGAATTTACTGCAAGTAGAGGGAAACTGGAGAAACTAAACGTGCACATACAGCCTTACAATTTCATATAAATTAGAGAATTTATTTACGATTGCATGGAACCAGTTAAAAAATTGAGATCGTGATGTATTCGAGAACAGAAGGCAGGCAGAAGTCACAATTTTGGACAAGAGTCGCTATTAGAGTAAATCCTGCCCTTATTATTCTTAAAGTCGATGTATTCTGTTGTGTGGCTCTGGTTTGTGGTAGACCAGTAATTTTTAAAGGATCCTTGACAAGCAACAATGTCTGATTCTGCATTAGTAAGATACAGTAAGCTTTAGGTATGGCTGAAAATTGTTGCAATTACAATTTCAGCAATGCTTTTAATGGCAATTACAATTTGAGCAATACTTTTAATGGCAAAGAACAGCTTTGTAGACTCTATCAAAGGAAGTCAGTGCAAGACTATGACGTCATGTGTTTGAAAACCAGTGCACCGTCTACTTACGCAAAGCCACCCTCTGCTCTCTTTGTGCGTATCATATCCCACCTCTAGTTCTCAAGTTCCTCCGCCCTTTTCACCTGCCCATTTACGATATCCAGTGAGCCTTTACTCGCTTTTGATAATTATTCTGACCCCGCACTGACTCCTATTCTGACTCCTGTTTTCCGCACTGCAGCCGCAAAATTCGTGATTTTCCGCAAAATGTTGCAAAAATTGTAAAATCCGGATGAAAAAGGCATAGCAGGGAAATATTATGCTTTACAAATGAAAATAGTGAATACTATTAATACCGTGTAAATGACAGTGATTTCCCTTTGCTTCGTGTGTCTTCTGTTCAGTTGTGTAGGCCTACTGTAGCGCAGGACGAACACGTTGGGTGTTTGATATCACTTGAGATGGATGCCTTAATCACCAAGAAAACGCCGAGGCCCGATGCAAAATACGACCACCGCCTGAGTCAGAAGTTCTGCGCTACAGAAAATATTTGGGACATGATGCTGTGAAGCAGGCTCCAACATTAGCGTTGGACATTGTGCAGTTCTAGAATTCCATCCAGGAGACTGTGCCATCGCTTGCTAGAGTGCAGAACGATAATAGATATATATGCTCGCAACAGTCACTTCGGGCAACACAGAGAGGAGCTTCTCCCTCTACAGTCTAGTTCTTCTACAGAAGAGGAGAAGCCTTAGTGAAGACACTCTTCGGGGTCTGATTTTTTTGTATTTCAGTAACTTCGCTGGAAATTTGTTTTTTTAAAATTAAATTTGCCATAAAAAGAAACATTGGATTATTTTATTGAATTTTGAAGAACGTTGTGTAGGCCTACATCTGAGGACTTACTTTCTTAAAATAAAGTTTACAATTGAATTTTTAACAATAGGTATCTGTGGGGAGGGAAAAAACAAACGCAAAATTTTTGCAAAATTTGCCTTTTTGGGTGTTGCAAAATTTGCATTTTTCTTGCAAAATTCCGCGGGGACAGATTATTTATGGCTTACAAGCTGGTGTTCTGCTGTCAGTCACCACTCAAGATACGCATCTCGATGGGCATAAGCATTGTTTTGTAAGAGACAGTCTTGAGGCGGTCAAGCCTCGGGGGATTAGGACAACTCGCCGCAGTTGATTACACAATATTACATTTCACCCTGTGTGCGGTGTCCACCGTCGATCTGAGGGTTCATTTTCGCTCTCACTAATAGCGTGGCTCGGCTGGGACTCACGCAATAATGACATTGGTCTGCGTGACAGGATGGTCATCGGTGACGATGGCGAGTATTTAAAACCATTTGGCAAGGCCGGTAAACTTCTGTTTCTTTACAATCAGGCGGTCTCCAATCAGAATCAAGAGGAATAATATTTCAAAGGGATCAAAGACAAATTCCCGTCCATCCATCAAGAGGATTAATATTTCAAAGGGATCAAAGACAAATTCCCGTCCATCCTATGCGAGGCCAAGATGGTCAGGGGATTGAGTATTATGGCACAGTTTGCAAAGTTTGAAGTTAAATTGAAGTTGTTTGTTATGTAATATAATTATTGCGATCCTGGGAACAGGGCATTTGCCCTTATATGGGTTTATCGCTTGCGGCAATGGAGAACGGAAGGGATGGGCTTGAAGATGTATATACTGTATATATATCTGCAAAAATCTTGGCACAACGAGCACCATTCCAAACATGGAACCGGTTGTTGAGACCTTCTTCACCCAGCGAGGTACGGAAGCCATCAGATCGCCAAGTGATCCTGCACAGCCAAATCTAACGTACTTTGACAACACGCCTTTTCCATGAAAATGCTGTTTCAAGAAAATCATGAATTTGTTTTGCGATCCCTCGTTTACACACAGTGAGCAAAATGCAGTTTTTAAAGAGTGAAGTGATGCAATAAGTCGTCTTTTAATATTGTGGAATGTTACATTTGAATAGGTGCGGAAAGAGCTGAAATATGACGTTTTGTTGAAGAAATGTTCGAACATAAAACGCTTTTTTTAAAAACAGGCGTTCGTGTGGTTAGATTTACTACGACACAATACCTTCTTCAAAGAAATAGACTTTGTCTTCCCTTGCTTTTAGATGACAAAACACTTTTTTAATAGAAAACTCGCTCTGTTTTCATGCCATCCAATGACAAATCGCCTTTTTTATATCGATTTTATAGTCACAAAATATTGCAATGTGTGCATGACAGTCTTAAAGTCTGCATTGGACTATGTTGTGTTTACCTTGTTCTGTAATGTGGACGGCAACAGCAGTGAAACTGAAACTCTGTTCGCTCCGTTCACCAAATCGGAACTAAGTTCTGGAACTTAGTTCATATGAATGGAGTTTCGCCCAACCCTGGCAATAACTGTAAGTGTTGCTCAGTCATTACTTTCAAACCTCACTCTCAGGCCATGGCAAATATGAGATTTTTTTCCCCTGACAGGCTGATTTAGGAAGGTGAATTGTTCAGATGAGGCTTAATATACTCACCTAAAGCTAAGACATTCTTGATTTCTGAATATAGACATTGACACCCAAGACCAAGATGCTTTCAGTCTCTGATACTATGGGTTTTTGTTTTGTTTTTTTGTGGCATTTGATAGCTGTGCTATAATGTTTTATTTAAGGTTGTGTTCAGTTAGAATAGTAATCATGAGAGCAGAGCTGTTGTTCAAAGAAATAGGGTGCATATAGCAGGATCCTGAAGCTCTCTAACTACACAGCCCCGTTATGCTCATGAGCTAGGAACTCTAAAGTTGTGGAGCCAGTGAGTATCTTCATTGCATTTTAATTTTTTTAGATAAAGATTTCTGCCAGGTTTATTTATCCTTGTGGAATTTCAGGAGCAGTGAAAATAGCTGCAAATTTCTGTGGCTTTCACTGCAAAAGACTGAAATGAAAATTTATTTCTATGTATACAGTGTAGTCCTGGAAAAATATTGAAATCTCTTGAAATTCTTGTGGAATTTTCATGAGAAATGACTTCCAATTTGGGTATGAACATTTTTTAGAACTTTGACAGCTTTGAAATCATCACTCAGTGATATTCTGTGCTACAAACTGCAAAAGATGGGCAAGGCAACATAATCATCACAATACACATCTTCAGATGATATCAAGCAGCAGTACTAGATTCATTCCATGTTCTAGAAATTGGTCATGTGAACAACACTCTAGGTAATATTAACTATTCAAGAGATGGTAATGTTGGCACAAGTAATGTTGGCACAAACAAATTTTTTTGTACTCTGCATAATGTGCAAGTTTTACTGAAATAATTTCAAGAAGTTATCATTTGGTAAAAATGGATAAAACCCTATTGGAATTCTGGGGTGCTGTGATATCCAGTCTGGGAGTCAGTGACTCGGTATACTATGTTGCACACATTATGTAGTCAGTATATTAAGAAAACTAGAAACCACATCATACCTTTCTAACTTTGATACAGTATTATATGTATATCATTATAATATATGCCTGCTAACTGAATCATGCTTTTGTGTATCCTAAATTGTAGTTTGTCCTTGTCACAACCAAGTCTTCAGTATCTACTACATACATGTCATCTTATGCAAGGGGAAGACAGTTAAGCATAATTTTTTGTGTTGTGAGGCATTTCATCCTTTTCCTTTTTTACTTTTCAAGCATCCTGAGAGCACTGTCGGCCAACATGCAATTTTCCCATCTGAAACAGCACAATGTTAATCCCATGTGAGCATGGTTTGTGCAGCCTTGAAAACAGGAATTCTGAGAAACAATGGAACCCTTTTAGCATAACAAGCCCTTGGACTAAACTTCAGAGGGTGTGTTATCAGAAGTGCTGTGTTTCCAAGAGTGCTTTTTATAGGGAAGAAAACAGTTGGGATTGTTGAATGGAAGTATGTGAAACTGGGAATTTACATTTATGAAAATAATTAAAAAAGCTTTCCTTATGGCTAAATTACGCCACCCAAGGTCTCCAAATCCAAAAACACGCTCACTTTTTATTTACTTTGCATTGTTTAATAGTACAGTAAATACAAGCATTACTAAGTCATTCATACTTCCGTCTCACTCTAAGGCCATAGTAAATATGGGATTGTTTATCTTGGCTGGCTGATTCAAAAAATTGAATTATGGTAAACAGTGTTTGTGTTAACAGGGTTCCACTGTAATTAGGTGTGACCAGGAATGCAAAGGTTCTGGAACATACCTACTCATAAATAAAAGAAGCAGATAAATTTATATCTTTTTCCTTTGGATCCACTTCTTTTTGGCATAGCAAATGTGTTGATTAATAACTCAAGGTTTGTCTGGCATTCAAGGGATATCATCTTATTGAACACTATCACTATTAGTCTAAATAGTAATGTCAGTATGTCCTCTGCTCTTGGTTTGTTTTTGTTTATTTTGCTTTATAGGGGCTAAAATAAATTGTAAGCATATTTTTGTGCCAGTACGTCACATTGATAAATAATCTGGTTCCAGCATAAGTCTGTTTCACATTGAAATATGCTGGTAGAGCATGATAATATTTTTATGATCATTACATTTGCTGGGTGTTGATAAAGGACAGACATCTTTCTTTTTCTTAATATGCCATATACTTGGGAGTTCCCCCCCCCCCCCCCCCCCCCCCCCCCCCCCCCCCCCCNAATCAAAACATTCCGATCGCGGCCCCACTCGAACCCTCGAGAAGGCTAATACTGCGTTCACTCGAAGCATCCTACCCGAACCTTCGGGACGGCTAATACTGTGTTTACTCAACGTACCATACGGTCGACCTGACCTTGACACTAGACAGTCTCACTAGCGGTACTGCCGCCGTAATTAAAAGAGAGGAAAAAAAACAACTGATCACAACAAGGTCGGCCGCTACTAACTCGTAACTGCAACATTCTCGAATCATGAAGGACCGGAGCCGCGTGCGGTCCAGGGCCGTATAACAAAGGAAGGGGGGGGGGGGCGCTAGCCTAAATAAACAACAAGCATCACAAATGTTACAGTGGCGTATCCAATGAATATCATAGTAGGTATGTTTGAAAGAGAAACCCACAATTGGATGAGCTTCAAATTTTTTCACACTCAGATATCTGATTATTATCAGTGTCTTTTTATGTCCCAGCGATGTGTTTTGTTTTTCCATGATGAGTGATTGATCAGTGATGTTTATTTATGTAATAATCTGTGATAGAGGACCCATTTCTCTATGAAATTTTTGTTATTTCTGTTGTTGTGTTTGAAGATATGTTAAATTATCAGAATGTTGCTTGTTATTCTTGCATCTATGATAATGTACTTTCTATTGTGGCTATGAAGTTATATTTCATAAAGTAGAGAACCTGTGACAGATTATGCATTTTAATAGTTTTAACAGGAACCACTTTGCGATAGTTAATGCCATGAAAGACAGTGAAATACATATATCATCACGCTCTTTCCACATTTGTCTAGGTCATTTTCTGAGATTTTGAGAAATTTAGCACTCTCAACCTGTTGCTCAAAGCGAAATAAGAAGAGACAGATGTGTCTTGTAAAATTGAATATATATAATAATAAGTAAAAACTCTACATTGTTTTAATTGGAAAAAAGAAGATACATGGAAGATCATAGATATACAACTCAAATCATTAAAAAAATGATTAAGGCAAATATGGAAAGAACATGACAGAATATTAGAAAACATCAGGACTGCAAAATGTCTCAGAATAGCACTGCTTTTTTTAAATTAAGGACTTCCCAAATAAATATGCTCTCGTATATGCTTTTGTAGAATCATAGAAATTTGAGTATGTTTTTGCCTTAGTTGTGATGAACTGTATCTTGCAGCTATTGTGATTGTAAGGTCTGACAATGATATCACATGAATGTCTCTTGGGCAAAATGTTTGAAACTTAAAGTTTGACATTTTAAATGGTTGAGTGACAGCATTGCATTTCCCAATCTTGCTGATATAGATATATTATGTATCTGCTACTTTTGTTACGAGTAAGATAACCATGGGTGTATTAAATAAGACAACAATGAATATGTATGGGTCTTGTTCTTGGTGATTGTATGTGGATCTGTGAACACTCAAAAACAAAATCTGTGAAACTTGCTAAATGATTTCGTATTTAAGTTAGTGTAGTTTCAGTTTATTATAGGCATTAGGCCAAAAGCATTCAATTTACATAGTACATTACACAATTATGAGACATCAGGCACGCATCTTCATTCATGTCCTCTAGCTTCTTCCTTCAGCTTCCGTCACGCACCCCCATTCATCTACTCTATCTCTTTCGCTCTGCTCTGCCTGGCTCTTCTCATTCTTTCTCCCTCTTTCCTGCTCACATACTTCCATCCTCCCCCACAGATCCTAACCTTCACATTTCCAATACAACTCGGGGCCCCCTCCCCCTCAAAACGCGCGCACGCATGGGCACACGCACACACACACACCTGCCTATGCTACAATCATCTGATATAACTACACACCAGGAAATACTTCGATTTACATTAATAATAGTATAATACAATCTGGCCATGATACATTTTATAGGAAAAAACACCAGGAAATACATCGAATTTCATTAGTAATAAATACACTCTGTCTATGCAACAGAAGTACACACCAAGAAATTCTTAGCCTTACATCAGTAGCACAACCTGTCTATGCTACATTGCCATAGGAACACCAAGGAATACTTCGAATTATTCCAGTAGTACAATCTGCATATATGGTACATGTCATAGGACAAGGCACCAGGAAATACTTTAACTTACATTAGTGGTACAATATGCCA